>JAQZBX010041355.1:0-22388 GCA_029593785.1 Cabassous unicinctus
TTCCTGTGAATATGTAATTATGTAAAAGTTTTAAAAGTTGATACTAAAATTCTAGTACATATCTTTTAGTGAACATTCACAGGTATCTGTTGTATATTTCTAGGTTTGTTATTGTTGAGTATCCCAGTATGTGTATGTTAAGCTTCAGGTTATGCTGACAGTTTTACAAAGTAAATATGCAAATTTAAAATTCCATTATTAATGTATGATCCAATTTCTTCACAGCCTTGCCAACATATGATTGCTTGTATTATGTTCATTTTCCTCCTGCTGGTAGGTGTGTAGTGGCATTACATTGTAATTTAAATGGATATTTCTCTGATGGTTTTTTTTACATGGTTATTGGTCATGTATACATTGTTTTAGTAAGTTTTTGTTCAAGTGTTTTGTGACCGTTTGAGATTTTTGTGAATCCCAAGAGAAAGATTATGTTTGAAAACTAATGCATTCTTCTGGGTGTGATAGCCTTTAATTGTGTCAGATTCAATAGAGGGGTCTTTGCTTAAATTACTTGTTAAGATTAGGGCTTTGATTTGACCACCTCAGTAGGATGTGACTCAGGTGAGTCCCTGCCCCCTTGGTGGACCAATATAAATGGACAGTCACTTAAGAAGACACATGGAGGGAAGAGAACTTTGCTATTTTTCATCCTGATTGCTTGGTATAGCAGTTTGATATTATTTATAAATTCTAAAAATAGATGTTGGATTGTGTTTGTAAACTGGTCTGTTCCTCTGGACCTATTAGATTGTCACAGATTCAGAGGTTTCACTTTTACTTTATTAAATCAAGATCAGGGCTTTTATTCGACCATGTCATTAGGGCATGCAGGGTTCATTCCCCATCCCCTTGATGGAGATAAAATAGACTCTCAAATGGAAATAAACACATGGAGAAGGAGAACCCAGAGAGTTTAGTTTTGGATTCTGGAGCCCCGGGGAGAGAGCCAAGCTGTTCACTTGATAGTTTGCAACTGAGAAAACCAGAGTACTGAATAGCTGAGAAAGCCAATAAAGAAACAAGCCCCAGGGAGAGAGATAAACCTTATGCTAGCTTACAGCTGAGAACAGAAGGATCTGGGTCCATGGAACCTTAGGAGGAAGAGTATGGCTGAACTTTCACAGAGATCGGAAATCATCTTGCTCCAACATGTGGCAACAGAATTTGGTTAGGGAAATAAATTATGTTTTATTGCTTTGTGACTGTAAGCTCTTACCCCAAATAAATATCCATTATAAATGCCAACATATTTCTTGTACTTTGCATCAGCACTCCCTTGGCTGACTAATATACCCTGAGAGAGATGAGTCATTTGCCTGGTTGTTTGCAGCTGATATTGGGAAGAAACTGGATATAGGAAGCCCTGAGAGACAAACCCTAGCCAGGAGAGAGGACTGGAAGCCCAGAGAGACCGGGCAGGTATCAGTGACCATCTTGCTTCAACATGTGGCAAATGAGTTTGGTGAGAAATTAACCTTAAGTTGGACTCTTTACAGTCTTGTAATTGTAAGCTTTTACCCCAAATAAATACCCTTTATAAAATCCAACAGATTTCTGGTACTTTGCATCAATACCATTTGGCAGACTAATGCATATTTCAGTCACTTTTCAGCTTTTTTTTTTCTGTTTATTTCTTAATGATTTTGAGAAATTCTTTATAAATATGGACAACATGTCCTTGTCAGACACATGCATTTTCTCTAATTGTGTGGCTTTGTTTTGTTATTCTCTTAAAGATATATTGTAGGAGACTTACAGGAAAATGGTGCTTATGTAGGTAGACATTGCTCAGTTCTCTCACAAAAAAAAGGAGAAAAAAGGCAAAAATCTACCCAATGGAGCTGCTATGTGAATCTACAGAAGAGGAGGCTGTAGAGCATCATCCAGGAAGGAGTGGGACAAAGAGAAAAAGAGGCCAAGGGAAAATTGAAGCACAGACAATTGCAAAGATATAGAATAAGAGGAACCAAATATCAAAAGAGAACTTTATCACACACAAAGAAATAACAAAATAAAACTCTAAGGTAGAAAGAGAAGTTAACTAACCAATCAAGGACATTAAGATACACAGATGCCTAGACACCAACAAAAACTCAAAAGCCATAATAAGAAACAGGAAGATATGGCCCAGTCTAATGAGCAAACTGAAAAACAGGAGGAGATGCAGAATGTGGAATAAATAATCAAGGATGTCCAAAGAAATATAATAAATCAACTTAATGAAGTGAAGGAAGAGGTAAAGGATATTAAGAAGACACTGGGGGAACATACTGAAGAAATTGTAAACATACATAAAAAGATAACAGATCTAATGGTGATGAATGGCACAATACAAGAAATCAAAAATACACTGGAAGCACATAACAGCAGATTTGAAAAGACAGAGGAAAGAATCAATGATGTTGAAAACATTAATTCTGAAATCAAAAAGATAGTAGAATAGATAGATAAAAATATAGAAAAAATCCAGCAAGAATTAAGGATATGAATGGCAACACGAAACACACAAACATATGCATTATAGGCATTGGAGAGGGAGAAGAGAAGGGAAAGGGGACAGAATGAGTGTTATAGGAAATAATGACTAAAAATTTCCTAACTCTTTTGAAAGTTATGAATGTACATGTCCAGGAAAGGCAGAGAATGCCAAATCATATAAATCCTAATAGATCTACCCAAGACATATACTTGTCAAATTGTTCAATGCTCTAGACGAAGAGAGAACACTGAAAGCAGAAAGAGAAAAGAGATTCATCACATATAAGGAAAGCTCAATAAGATTAAGTGCTGATGTGCCTTCTGAAACCATGGAAGCTAGAAGGCAGTGGTTTGATATAATTAAGGTGCTAAAAGAAAAAACTGTCAGCCAAGAATTTTGTATCCAGCAAAGCTGTCATTAAAAAATGAGGGATAGTTCAAAACATTCACAGATAAACAGACATTAAGATAGTATGTCAACAAGAAACATGCCCTTCAAGAAATACTAAAGGGAGTTCTTCAGGTTTAAAGGAAAAAGCAGGAGAGAGAGGGTTGGAGGAAAGGAAGATTATTGGTAAGAATAACTAAAAATAACTGAAAATATAAAAAGAGAAATAAAAACAATATATGACATATATAATCCTAAAGAAAATTTGGCTAATGTAAGTAATCACTTGACAGTAATAAAATTGAATACAAGAGAAACAGATTGGCAGAATAGATGAGGAAATGTGACCCATCTGTATGCTGTCAACAATAAACTCACCTTAGACCCAGGGATGCAAGAAGGTTGAAAGTGATTGGTTGGAAAACAATTTTACATGCAAACATTAACCAAAAAAGGGCAAGAATAGCTACACTAATATCAGACAAAATAGACTTTAAATACAAAACTATTGTAAGAGACAAGGGACACTATATATTGATGAAAGGGGTAATCTATCAGGAAGAAAAAGCAATCATAAACGTTTATGCATCTAACCAGGGCACCTCAAAATACACGAGGCAAACATTTGAAAAATTAAGGGGAGGAATGGATGCCTCTACAATTACAGCGGGAGACTTTAATACATGATTATCACCATTAGACAGGACATCTCAGCAGAGGATCAATAAAGAAACAGAGATCTTGAAAAATATGCTAGAGATCTAGATCTAAAAGACATATATAGAACATTACAATCAAATGCAGCAGAATATACATTCTTCTTGAGTGTACATGGATCATTCCTCAAGATAGACTCCATGCTAGGCCACAGAACAGCTGTCAATGAATTCATAAAGATTGAAACTATACAAAGTAATTTCTCTGATGACAATGGAATGAAGCTGAAAACAGCATAGGATAGAGAACAAGAATAGGCACAAAGATATGGAAGTTAGAAAAAAATCACAATCTTGGACAATTGGTGGGTCAAGAAGGAAATTGCAAAAGAAATCAGTAACTACATTGAAATGAATGAAAATGAGAACACAACATGTCAGAAGTTATGAGATGCAGCAAAAGCAGTGCTGGGAGTTAAATTTATAGCCATAAATGCCTATATTAAAAAAGAGGAAAGAGCTAAAATCACCGACTTAATTGCATACCTGGAGAAATTAGAGAAAGAACAATAAACTAATCCCAAAGCAAGTAGAAGGAAGGAAATAAAAAAGATTAGAGCAGAGCTCAATGAAATTGAAATAAGAAAGCACTAGAAAAAAATAACAAAACCAAAAGTTGCTTCTTTTAGAAAATTAATAAAATTAACAAACCCTTAGCTAGACTAATAAAGTAAAAAGAGAGAAGTTGCAAATACATTACATAAGAAATGAGAAAGGGGATATTACCCTGACCCAACAGAAATAAAAATTATCATATGGGGATACTTTGAAAATTGTATGCCATCAAGATGGATAACTTACATGAAATGGACACATTTCTAGAGACACACAAGCAGCCTACATTAACAAAAGAAGAAATTGATGAACTCAACAGATCAGTCACAAGTAATGAGATTGAATTAGTCATCAAAAACCTCCCAACTAAGAAAAGCCTAGAACCAGATGGCTTCACAGGTGAATTCTACCAAAAATTCCAAAAAGAACTAACACCATTTCTGATTAAACTCTTCCAAAAAATTGAATTGGATGCACCATTGCCTAGCTCATTCTATGATGCCAAAATCATCCTAATAACAGCCAAATAAAGGCACCATAAGAATGGAAAACTCAGACCAATCTCTCTGATGAAGTTGCATGTTAAAATCCTCAACAAAATACTTGCTAATCATATTCAGCAACACATCAATGGAATTATACAACATGGCCAAGTGAGTTTTATCCCTAGTATGCAAGGATGACTCAACATAAGAAAATCAATCAATGTAATACATCACATTAACAGATTGAAAGAAAAAAATCACATGATCATCTCTATTGATGCAGAAAAAACATTTGACAAAATATAACATCTTTTCCTTATAAAAACACTTCAAAAGATAGGAATAGAAGGAATCTTCCTCAACATGATAAAGGGTATATATGAAAAATCTGCAGCTAACATCATATTCCATGGTGAAATGAAAATATCTTTCCCTCTAAGATCTGCAACAACATAAAGAGGTCCACTGTTATTGCTCTTCTTTAATGTTGTATTAGAAAGACTTGCTAGAGCAATTAGGCTAGAAAAAGATATAAAAGGCATCCAAATTGGAAAGGAAGAAGTAAAAATTTCAGTATTTGCAGATGACATGAACCTGTACTTTGAAAACCCTGAGAAATCTACGAAAAAGCCTTTAGAGCTGATAAATGAGTTCAGTAAAGTGGTAGGATATAAGATCAATGCTCAAAAATCAGTAGCATTTTTGTACACCAATAATGAAGAATCTGAGGAGGAAATCAAGAGAAAAGTTCCATTTATATTAACAACAAAAAGAATCAAATGTAAAGGAATAAACTTGACTAAAAATATAAAGGATTTGTTAAAAGAAATCAAGGAAGACCTAAATAAATGAAAGAATATTCCCTGTTCATGGATTGGAAAACTAAACATCACTAAGATGTCTGTAGTACCCAATTTGATTTAGATTTAATGCAATCCCAATAAAAATGGCAACATCTTTTACTGAATTGGAAAAGCTAACTATGAAATTTATTTGGAAGGCCAAGGGGTCCCAAATAGCCAAAGATCTATTGAAAAAGAAAAACAAAAGTTGAGGAATCAAAATACCTGACTTTAAACATACTGCAAAACTACAGTGGTCAAAACTGCATGTTATTGGAACAAGGATAAACATACTGAGGAATGGAACTGAATTCAGAGTTCTGATATAGATCCTTGCATATACAGTCAACTGATATTTGACAAAGCCACCAAGGCCACTCAACTGGGAGAGAATGAGCTCTTCAACAAACAGTGATTAGATAACTGGATATCCATATCCAAAAAATGAGAGAGGAACACCATCTCACACCTTATACAAAAATTAACTCAAGATGGATCACAGATCTAAATATAAGAGCCAATCCATAAAGCTGCTAGAAGATAATGTAGGGAAGCATCTACAAGATCTTGTAGTAGGAAATGGTTTCATGAACTTTACACCCAAAGCATGAACAATGAAAGAAAAAATAGATAAATGAGACCGCCTCAAAATTAAAAACTTTTGTACCTCAAAAGAGTTTGTCAAGAAAGTGAAAAGGCAGCCTACTCAATAGGAGAAAATATTTGGGAACCTTATATCTGAGAGGGGTCTAATATCCAGTATATATAAAGAAATCCTACACCTTGACAATGGAAAGACAAACAACCCATGTAAAAAATGGTCAAGAGATTTGAATCCTTATCCAAAAAAGAAATACAAATGGCTAAAAAGAATATGAAAAGATGCTCAACATCACTAGCTATTAAGGAAATGCAGATCAAAACTACAATGAGATATCATCTTACACCCATTAGACAGGTGGCTATTAAAAAAACAGAGGACTACAAGTGTTGGAAAGGATGTGGCAGAAAGGCAATGCTTACCCATTGCTGGTGGGAATCTAGAATGGTGCAGTCATTGTGGAGGACATTTGGCAATTCATCAGGAAGCTTTCTATAAAAGTGCCATATGATCCAGCAATCCCACTGCTGAGTGTATACCCAGAATAATTGATAGCAGGGTCATGAGCAGATACATGCACACCAATGTTCATAGTGGCATTATTCAGTATTTCCAGAAGTTGGAAGCAATCCAAATGTCAAGAACAGAGGAATGGATAAACAAACAGTGGTATATGCATACAGTGGAATATTACTCTGCTGTAAGAAGGAATGCAGTATTAACACATGGGATGAAATGGATGAATCTTGAAGACCTCATGTTGAGTAAAGAAAGTCAGGCACTGAAGGACAAATATTACATGACATCACTGATTTGAATTTTAAAAATTGAGCAGACTCAGAGAGCTAGTGTCTGGAAGATATGTTTATAGGAGACAGAAAGATAGTAGAGGGTGGTGAGCTGAAGCACATAAGGGCAAAATCTATGATAAGGTGAAAGGGTGTGGTAAGGCAGTGGATGGGCATGATTGGGTTCAGCGGTGTTGGTCTGTGAGGCTGAGTGGGGTGGTTGGGTTTGGTTGAACTATCCATGAGCCTATGGGGAGGGTTGAGGGAAGGAGCAGTTGAACTCTGGGGATTTGCAGGTCTGTATTTAAGCCTATAATGTTTGAAATGTTCTTTCGGCAAATATGGCAGTGGAGGGTTAGGTATGGAGGGCGGGGATATATGGGACAGGGTACACATGGGGCAGGCTTCTGTGGAAAATGAAAGTGTTCACCTTGTTATAATGTGTTATCTCCGTGGGTGGATACCCACACAATAAACAAGAAAATATTAAACCCCCATCCTAGGGAGTCCTGCTATGTTCTCAATTAGAGGGACAAGTAACCCTTGAGATCATAGGCAGTACCTAATAGAAAATAGACCAATATGTCAAACCTTCAATATTATTGCAAGTAACTTTGAATCTTATGCTACAAAAATGGAAACTTAGTGATTACCATAGGTTTTGAGAGGAGGGGGAGGGAATAATAGAATAGATGGACAGGAGGGCATTCTTAGGGCATTACAATTGTTCAACATGATCTTGCAAAAATGGATACAGGCCATTTCAAATTTTGTCAAAACCTATAAAACTGTACGATCCGAAATGTAAATCACAATGTAAACCATTGATCATGGTTAACGGCAGCGCTTCAATATTTGTACATCAATTGTAACAAATGTACTATCCACATGTAAAAAGTTATTAATGAGGGAGAGGGGAAAAGAGGGAGGGCATTTGGTATATGGTATATGAGAATTCACTTGAATTCTCTACGTGACTTTTCTGTATACTACAATTCCTTTGAAGGTAAAATGAAAAAACTAAGACACTGGGAGAATATATGCAAGAAAATGTTACTGTACATACAAGACAACAGATCTTACAGTGATAAAAAGACAGAATGCTTAAATTTTATTTATTATTATTTCAAAGTGTTTTAATTTTTTATGTTATTGGTAATTTTTAAAATTATCATTTCACTTTCTTACTACTTTGATCTAGTTATTTTGTTGGCTTCATTTATGAGAGGTTTTGGATCACAGAAGGGTCACAGCAGTGGCGGGGGAGGATAACTGGTGCGAGGTGTCAGTAATATGAGGTCGATTCTGTTTTCATTTGTGATTGTGTTGAATCTATAGCTTTGTGAGAGTAATGGACATTTTAATGATAGATGTGCAAGTTATGAATTCAGTATATCTCATTATTTATTTAGGACTTCTTGAATTTCTCTCAACAATTTTAATAGTTTACAGGGAAGAAATTTTGCACATTTTCATTAAATTTCTCCCTAAGTATTTTCTGTAACACTAGGCTAATAACTGATATTTTAGACTTTAATTTTGCACAAGCTTACTGCTTTTAAATAAAAATATTCCTGTCATCTTGTTGAATTCATTTATTAGTTTTTATAGATTGTTTGTTTGTTATTTCAATTAAGATTACTTCTCTGTTTACTCAATTATGTCACCTATGACTATATAAGTTTATTTCTTCTTTCCATTTTCTAAAATGTTTTTCTTCCTTTTATGCATTGGCTACTTCCACCAGTATGATATTGAATAAAAGTGGTAATAGCACAAGCATCAACTAGAAATTCAACTGGAAAAAGACCTCGAATGAAAGGGGGAAAAGTTAAAGACAAATGAGGTTATATGGCTAAAAGACTTCAAAGTGAGTTGGGAAGTCATCCCAGAGGTAAAACTTATGCACATCTCAGCAGGATCTCATAGACTTCCAAAGTAGATAGTACCCCAAATAGTGAGGCTCCTGAGGGCTCTGGAAACACGGAGGTCCCATGGTCAGTGTTGATAGTTCCAGAGTTTGGTGCTTTGCTAGTGGGCCCTACTTTGGAGTTTGTGCTCCTGAGAGTGACAGAGTTAGACTCAATTATATCTTCCCTGTACATGGCTCATCTGTCCCTTCTATTTAAACCTATACTTGTAGCTGGAGTTTGTAGGTGTATGTGCAGAGACTCACAATTTTGTGCTGTCCATGTGCCAGCTGGGCCTGGAACTTTGATGGAGTTGCAACACCTAATCTACAGCTTGTTGGACTCATCAAGGACAACTGATGGGGAGATGATGATGGAAAACAGCTGTCCCAGGGAACAGAGAAAGTCTACAGGTGCAGGCAGTATAATCCCAACCATCTTCCCCATGGGATATGTATTAGTCAGAGTTCTCTTGGGAAACAGAATCAACAGGAGATATCTGTCAATAATATGATATTTTATGAGTCTCTCATATGACCGTGGGAATGCATAAGCCCAGGTTCCGCAGGCAGACTGCAAGCCAGGGGCTCCGATGAAAGTCTCATGAAAGGTCCTTGATGAGTTTCTGGGAGAAGTTGGCTGTCCAAAGACGAGCTGGGAAATTCTCTCTGAATTTTGAAATCACTTCCCCTTTTAAGGCATTCAACTGATTGGATAAAAGCGTCACCCATTGCTGATGCAACCTCCCTGATTGATGCAGATGTAATCAGCCACCCATGCAGGAAACTCACTGGTGATCAAAGTACATAAATGCTCTTGTATTACAATTAGCCCAGTGCTTGCTGGACCTAACACCTGGGCACAATTACCTGGCCGAGTTGACACATTAGCCTAATCATCACAGTCTACCCCTTGTCAACTCGCCAACCATACACATTATCCTAAACCATAGTTAGTCTCTCAGTAAAAACAATAACAGACAAGCATACATATATGTTTCTGCCTAACAATGTTCAACTCCTCTGCGTACAACCGGAAACACATTAATCCCCCACAGAATAGGGTGCATGTCCTTGGGTAATATTCACTCTTAAACTTGACATCCTAAAATATTATGACGTGAAATTAATACAACTTTTCATATGCTAGGGGAAGAGGTTGGGGAAAAAAACAAAGAAATCTGTTTTGTGAACATATACAATCATATTCATAATGAAACAAGGAAGAGGGGTTCATGACTATTACAGTCCTTGTTTCTCTAACTGGTCACGTGGTCAAAGTTCATATATATCAGTACCTTCTTCCACTACCCATTCCATATTCCCGTTCCCTTCAGCAAGCACTTTAGCTGGTTCTTTGCCTGGTGGGGTGACCCAAACTTTCATTCCCGAAGATTCTGGGCCATTGTTAGTCCTGCTTGAATTGCAATTTTCCATTGGCTTTAATCACGGGGCATGGCAGTACTAGGAGACACCCTAGAGGATCTCCTGCATTCCAGGCAAACTCTTCTTTACCCCCATTATGTAGATGTAGTCCTATTTCCCCTTGATAGTCAGGACAGTAATTCCCTTCTTTGCCTGTTGATTCACAGGTAAGAGGAGCCCAAAGTGGCCAGGTGGCAGTCTTAACTTCCAGTTGAATGGAATCATTGCTGTGTTCCTTGGTGGCAGCAGACCTCCTTTTGGGACTAACACCTGTAGACACAGCAGAGCTTAAGGTTGCAGGGACAGGAAGCAAAAATTTTCCTAGTGGGTCACTAGGGGTAATAGAGAGTGGTGCCACTCCCATTTCCACCCCTTAATTCCTGGACCCATGAATCATGGTTATGGGAGAAACAGTACCATAGAGAGGACACTGATTTCATGCATACAAACCTCCTGAATAACATTGCCCCAGCCCTGCAAAGTACTGCCACCTAGTTGGCTCTGTAATTGAGTCTTTAATAGGCCATTCCACCGTTCTTTTAATCCAGCTGCTTCAGGATGATGGGGAACATGGTAAGACTAGTGAATTCCATGGGCATGTGCTCATTCCCGCACATCATTTGCTGTGAAATGGGTTCCTTGATCAGAAGCAATGCTGTTTGGAAAGCCATGGCAGTAGATAAGACATTCGGTAAGTCCACGGTTGGTAGTTTTGGAAGAAGCATTGCATGCCGGAAATGCAAGTCCATAGCCAGAGTATGTGTCTATTCCAGTTAAAACAAATCACTGCCCCTTCCATGGTAGAAGTGGCCAAATGTAGTCAACCTGCCACCAGGTAGCAGGCAGGTCACCTTGAGAAAAGGTGCTATATCAGGGGCTGAGTGTGGGTCTCTGCTGCAGGCAGATTGGGCATTCAACAGTGGCTGTAGCCAAGTCAGCCTTGGTGAGGGGAAGTCCATGTTGCTGAGCCCATGCATAACCTCCATCCCTACCTCCATGGCCACTTTGTTCATGAGCCCATTGGGCAATGACAGGAGTGGCTGGGGAAAGAGGCTGAGCATTATCCACAGAGCGTGTCATCTTATCCACTTGATTATTAAATTCTTCCTCTGCTGAAGTCATCCTGTGGTGAGCATTCATGTGGGACACAAATATGTTCATATTTTTTGCCCACTCAGAAAGGTCTATCCACATGCCTCTTCCCCAGACTTCCTTGTCACCAATTTTCCAATCATGTTCCTTCCAAGTCCCTGACCATGTAGCCAAACCATTGGCAACTGCCCATGAATCAGTGTACAAACACACACGTCCGGCCATTTCTTCTTCCAAGCAAAATGAACAACTAGGTGCACTGCTTGAAGTTCTGCCCACTGGGAGGATTTGCCCTCATGGCTATCCTTCAAGGATGTCCCAGAAAAGGACAGCAGTGCCGCAAGCTGTCCACTTTTGGGTGGTACCTGCATATCGTGCAGAACCATCTGTAAACCAGGCCTGAGTTTTCTCTTCCTCAGTCAACTGATTGTAAGGGACTCCCCAAGAGCCCAAAGCTGTGGGCTGGGAAAGAGAAGGTAACATGATTGGAAAATTTATAATGCTCTTGTATTACAATTAGCCCAGTGCTTGCTGGACCTAAAACTGGACTCAATTACCTGGCCAAGTTGATACATTAGCCTAACCATCACAGGATATAAGCCTCCTCTCAGTTGGAGGTGGAGTGGACGTCACCATCCCAGAATCCTCAGGATTGGGGGAAGAGCTATGGACTAGAGTGGATTTACTGGTATCACTGTGGACATATTGTGATTCTAGATATGGAAGAAATTACAACATTGATGTGGAGCCAGTGGCCACTGGAGGCTCTGGGGGCAGGGAAAGGGAAAAACAATTGTATTATGGGGCTTTTTTGGACTTGGGAATAGTCCTAAGTGATGTTGCAACGACAGATATAGGCCATTTTATATCATCATATAGCATGCAGAATTGTGTGGACTGCAGTGTGAACTATGGTCCATGCTTAATGGCAAGGCCACAGGATGCATTTATCAATTGCATTGAATATGCCACACTAATGAAGGATGTTCATGTGGGAGGGTGTGGGAGGTGTGGGGAGTGAGGCATATGGGAATCCCTATATCGCTTGTGTTACATTTATGTAATCTGAGTATCTTTTTAAAAAAGTGGTAATAGCAGACATCTGTGCCTTTCCTCATTTCAAGGCAATAAATAATGTATATTTTCACACATATACATTATCAACTTGAGAAAGTCCTCTCATATTCCCAGTTTGCTGTGATTTTCCCATAAGGAAGTATTAAATTTTACATGTGATTTTTCTACATCTATTTAAAATTAAATGAGTTTTCCTTTTTATTACCTTAACATGGCAAAGGACAGTGACTGACTTTCAATGTTAAAACAACCTTATGCTCCTGGGATAAACTCCATTTTTACATGATGTACTATTTATTTTCTAGTGAATTTAATATGTTAATATATTTAAAGACTCTTGCCTCTCTCTATATGAGAGATCTCTGATTTTATCTTCTGATTTCTGGATCTAGTTTAGTACCATGATTATTCTGGAGTCTTAAAGATAATTGGGAATTTTTTTCTCTTTCACTTTTTTATGAAAACGTTTGTATATGATGGGTATTATTCTATCATGGTACATTTTATATTATTTATAAGTGAAGCCATCTGAACCCAGATTTTTGTTTTTTGGAAAGTATTTTTAATAACACATTTAATTTATTTAAGAGATACAGAAACATTAAGTTTCTCTGTTTCTAACTGTTTGTTTTGGTAATTTATGTCTTTCAGGGAATTTGTTCATTTCATATAAGTAGACTGATGTATTGACATAAACATGCTTGTAATATTGCCCTTGTATTTTTTGAAAATTTGTAGGATTTCTTATGTTTTTGCCTCTATAATGATGAGATTTATGTTTTTCTTTTTCAGTTTTATTTGTTTCCTTTCTAGATGGTGTTATATTTTTTTATTTCATAGTCTGTATTTTCATCTGTTCAGCAGAAAGAGTGATGGATGATTCCCTTAACTCATTAAGGAATGAGCTGAGCTTGGTTTTGTTCAATCTACCTTAGCTCCTAAGGTATAACCCATTAGGGATATCAACTCCATGTCCTGGATGTCCAGTGGGGGCCGTTCTGAGCTGTATACTTTATGTCTTCAGGACTTGTGGAATCCCACTTTTTCTACTTTGCTTTTATAGATGCTTTTTATTAAATTTCTTAGTCTTCTATCTTGTATAGATTAGTTTTCAGATGACATCTTAAGTAACTGACCATGTAACTGAGTTCTCTGTCCATCTTTTCTTACCAGGATTATGATTCTCATAGTCTCTAACATTGTTTTTATACATCTTTTCATTGGCTTTCAGCTGAGAGACCCTATGTTCTCAGCCTCTTGTACAGCATATAGAATTGGCAAGTGTCCCAAGAAAAATATAACTGCCATCTGGTAAGATGTTATGTACCCCTTTATGTGTCACATTTTCATGATCCTGTCCTATCCAAAACTGGTTGCTTCAGAAGATGTTTGCTATCTTCCAACAGATAATTTTAAATATATATCTTCAACTTCTCTACTTCTTCCAGACAAAAACATTAATATATCTCAAGCAGACTTCACCTTTGCCCCTGTAGAGTGACTTTAATTTCTTCATTATGGTGCCTATTTGGTACAGTTCTTATGTAGATTCAGTTCAAAACTGAAAAAAATTAATGCATTCTTGGGTATAACCTTATTTTAAAGTTTTCTTATAAGAATTTTTTCAGAAGCAAAATTTTGTGTTACAATATTTTCAAGGAGGCACTCAATTTTTTTGTTATTGTTTGGTACAGGGTCAAAATAATGATGAACATATTAAAGTCATCTGTATATCTGTCATTGATGATATAATATATCAAATCAATTCCCATGAGATATAAGATGAAAAGAAAACCCTTTCTTTCCTCTGATGATATTGCATGAGTTATTTTATTAGAAAGTAAGTTCTATGTAATTCACTCTGATTCCACGTTTGCATTCTGGTAGAAGGCTCTGAGATAATATTTATACTCAAAAGTTTTTGCTTATTGCAATTAATGATTTTTAGTAAATTTGGCTACATACTCCTTTATTATTTCTGTTTTCCCTTCAGTCTTTATTTTCAGAGTATTTGTTGCATCCTTGATTTTATAATGAAATTTTAAGAAAATTTTGAAATTTGTTATTTAAAATTAGAAAATGAAAATCTCTACAGTTTCTTGAAATTTATACTATATAAATCTACTCAGATGGTGTGGCCGTTTGAGATTATTTATGAATTTCAAAAAGAGAGTTTATGTTTGTAAACTGCTCAGTTCCTCTGGATGTGATCTTCTTTGATTTTATTAGATTCACTGTGATGACTTTGATTAAATTATGCTAAGATTAGGACTTTGGTTTGACCATGTCATTAGGGTGTAACTCAGTTTAAGTCCCT
The DNA here is from genome assembly GCA_029593785.1 of Cabassous unicinctus. Classification (NCBI taxonomy): domain Eukaryota; kingdom Metazoa; phylum Chordata; class Mammalia; order Cingulata; family Chlamyphoridae; genus Cabassous; species Cabassous unicinctus. Next base: position 14,674 of record JAQZBX010041355.1, read on the forward strand.
GCCCCCTTGGTGGGCCATATAAACAGACACTCACTCAAGGCAACACACAGAAAATACACGAGAAAAGAGAGAAAGAGATCCATAGACATGGAAGAGGAGAAAACTTTGATCCTGCATCCCTGGGGAGAGATGAGCCATTCACCTGATAGTTTGCAGTCAAAAAGAACAGAGCAGCTGAGCAGCTAAGCCGTGAGAGACCAGGCATAGACTGCCTACCATCTTGCTTCATGTGACAACAGACTTTGGTGAGAAACCAACCTTGAGTTGGACTCTTTAAGGCTTTGTAACTATAAGCTCTTACCCCCAAATAAATACCCTTTATAAAAGCCAACAGATTTCTGGCATGTTGCATCAGCACCCATTTGGCTGATAGTACAGAATTTGGTACCAGGAGATTGGGGTAGAGTCTGATGCTATTACCAAAAATGCTGGAATGGTTTTATAAATGGGTACGGAGTATTTTTTTGTGTTTGGACAAATTGTCAGATGCTTGATCGAAAAGGCCTAGACTGCTTTGAAGAGATTGTTGGTAGGGATATGGAGCATAAAGTTATTTTGGATAAGGCCTTAGAAGAAAATGATGAATCCATGATAGGAAACTGGAGGAAAGTTGATCCATGTTTTAAAGTTGTGGATAACTTAGCAAGATTAACTCCTGATGTTATATGGAAGGCAGAATTTGAATATTGCAAATTTGGACATTTAGCCAAGGAGATTTCCAAATTAAGTGTAGAAACTCCACCCTGTCTTCTCCTTGCAGCTTACAGCAAAATACTAGAGGAGAGAGATAAGCTGATAACTGAATTATTGGGCACAAAGTAACCAGAAACTGCTTCTTGAAATTCCAAGCCTCTGGAAATCAGTCTTCCAGATGATAATTTCCCATTTGAGGAATTAACTAAACTTGGAACTTGTAAACCAGGATTGAAAATGCAGTTATCCAGGAAAGACTTGTGGAAAGTCTCACTGTCTGATAACTTGAACCCCGGCTTCCTGCATGCTCAATCAATAAGACTTTCGCAAGCACTGTATGAACAAAACCACTGTCAGCCTGGACTAAAAAGAACATGGATGCGGGAGATGGAAGGGAAAGAGCTTTAAGAGGAAAACCATGGAAACTGAGGTTGGCCAAGAGAGGGACCACACCCATGTGTATAGAAAGGGTGAGCTTGCCTCAGCATTTGAAGAGAGCAAATGTTACATCCCACTGTTCAGGGAGAGTTTTGCCACTCCAAGTAACAGAAAGGTTGGAACCCATTTCCCAAGGGTTGAGGAGAGTGTGGTCAACACCCTAATGTTCTGAGAAGGGTAGACCTGTTCCCCATAGATTAGGGAAGGCCAGGTCACCACCTCACTCTTCTGAAGAGATTGGTCCTCTATGCCAGAGATTAGGGAGAATGTTGCCATCACCTCACTGCACTAAGAGGATTGAGACTGTACCCCAGAGATTGGGCAAAGTGTGGCCTTCATCACACCATTCTTAGAGGTTGAGGTCTGGAGCTCAGTTGCCACCCAGATGCTTGATGAGGGTGGAAACGAGAAAATGGCTATTAGACAAGTCTGTGGAAAAGGTGGGCCCCCATGAGGCTCTAAGGAGAAGAAGAAAAGATCATCTTAAAAATGACACTTAGACTTTGGAGTATGCCCTGTAGGTTTCAGAACTGTTGGGGATCTGTGCATGTTTTCCTCCCTAATTCTGCTTATGGTAATGCAAGGTTTATCCTATGACTGTTCTTTTCTGTATTGGAAGCAGATACATTGTTTTGTGGGTTTCACAGGTCTACAGTCAAGGGGATTTTGCCCCACGAAAAACTATTTCTATAAATAACTGTGATATGATTTTGTACTTAGCTTTGTTAACTGAAAGGATTTAAGTTTTTTTGTATATTGTAATGTCTTTTGTAATTCAGAGGGTGCTGTGTGGCAGTTTGGGATTATTTATGAATACCAAAAAGAATTGATTATGTTTGTAAACTGGTCTGTTTTTCTAGGTGTGATCCCCTTTGATTGCATTAGATTCAGCTGATATGTCTTTGATTAAATTAAGATTGGTGCTTCAATTCAACCATGTCAGTATGGTGTAGCTCAGGTTCAGTCCCCACCCCCTTGATGGGCTGATATAAATGGGCACTCACTCAAGACGACACAAAAGAAGATAAAGAAGAAAAGAGAAAGAGCTCCATAGATGCCAAAGGAGAGAACTTTGCCAAGACATGGAAAAGGAAAGAACTTTCATTCTGTGGCCCCAGGAAGAGAGACAAGCCCTATGCTAGCATGTAGCTGAGAGACAGGGAGGCTGAACCCTCACAAATATTAGCAGCCATCTTGCTTCAAGACATAGCAATGACTTGGTGAGAAAGTACTTTTATAGTACCTTGAGTTGGACTCTTTAGGGTCTTGTAACTGTAAGCTTTTACCCCAAATAAAACTCTTTATAAAAACCAACAGCTTTCTGGTACTTTGCATCAGCACCCTCTGGCTGACTAATGCAGATGTCTAATCAAAAAGTTTTCAATTACTTTGTGCAAACTTCCAGCAGGAATGCTCCTTTTAACTCCAAGCAAGATGATTTCAAATGTATTAGATCAATTTAGAATGATCTTCCAAATTATTTAAATAACCAGAAGCAAAACCATTCTATGTTTTCCTTGCTTCTTAATAGTGAAAGTTATAAAAGTCATACAAAATAACTAGAAATAAAAAGATGATCAATATCATTTATGTACTTTCCCATCAGGTAGACTTTAAACAAATGAAATCTATCTGTTTTCTTAAAGTAAACATATTATTAAAATTCAATATAGTATTCTAATTGGTGGACAATTTTGTCTTTAAAGAAACTCATCCTCTTGGCAGACTTAAAAAAAAGTTGTTAAATTTGGTCATCAAAGTAGGTTTCCTTGTCCCTGAATAGTTCCAAGAGATAGCTTTTTGTATCATTATAATCTTATTGCTTGTTATTTCTTAACACCCTTAATCACTAATTAATATGGCAGTAAATCAGTAGTTGTTTGTTCTTTCCAAAATGAGTCTTTTGTGGATCCCTCTGGCAATTTCTTATTATACAAAGCTGAAAGTGGAGATTTATTTTCACAGAAGGTAAATGTAATATATTCAAGAAAGTGCAAGCTTTTAAGTGAAATTCTTTTATGGGTAAACTTTATCAGTAAATGCTTTGCTTTGCTTTCCTATACAGTAGTCACTTGCCACATATGGCTATTTAAATTTAAATTAATTAAAATGAAATAAAATTTAAAAATTCTGTTACTCAGTTTCACTAGTCATATTTCAAGTGTCCATTGGCAACATATGGCTAGGACATATTACATAAGACTGCACAAATATGAAACATTTTCTTCATCACAGACGGTCCTAAAGGATAGCACCCAACTATATAGATTTCATATTGGAAGTTTTTGATTGAAAAATATGACTTTTAATGATAGCATTTTACAAAATATAGCTAGCTTACTCTTTCCTTCTACATTTAACTGAAGGTCAATTTTTAATTTTTAATAATGTATTTATAAAGTCTCAAAAAACCTACAAACTTAAGCAACAAAATCTCTCTTGCTGATTTCCCTTCTGGAAAATATTCTATTTCAAAATAAATTTTCAGAATTGGAAAACTGACTTCCTCATATTAACATTTTCTTTTTTTAAAAGGGTGTATGCTCCTTTAGTGAAGGTACATACATCTTCAAGCTGTATACCTAAAAAGTGAAAAAATCAATGTTTATGTTCATTTATAATGATTAAGGGATTATGTTGGGTAATTTACCTGAGTGTGACTTTGTAGCTATTATAAAAATATAAAGAGATTATATGTTACCCAAACCATACGTAGTTGAATATTATTTTCTTCACACCTTTCCATTCAAATATCTGTTTAGCACTATACACAATGTTATTTTTTTTCTCTATTCATTCCTCTAGATTGACAGAAGATTTATTCACTCATTCAGTCAGTTATTCACTCAACCAAAAATGTATCAAAAGCATTGTGAGGGATATGAATATTAAGTCAGACTTAACTGACTTAACTATCCTATGGAAGTCTTACAATCTAGTATGCAGGTTAACTTATTTAAGCAAACACACATAAACACGCTATTTAATGCAGGAAGAGTTAAGTGCAATGAGAAAAGATTGCATATATATTTACTACATATAAATATATATTTCTGTATATGCATACATAAATTGAGGATTATGTTAAGATGAAAGATAAGGAAGAATATAGAAGTAATTATGTATATTTAATATAATATGTAATTACATATATATCTTTAAGCATTGTCTGTCACAAGAAAAGCTCTAAATAAATAATACTTTATTGTTTTATATTACTGGTTGGGTATTCAGAGATAAATAGTTTATTGTAGATGTGTGACATGGAAATCTTGTAGTTAAAAAAAAAAAAGGCAAATTTGAATTAGATAACTAAAAAGTTGGTCAGCAGTTTATTAAAAATAGAAAAATGACAAGCAAAAAAATCCAGCAAATCTATGGGAGTATTAAATACCACATTCTATCCATTCAAGGGCAAGTTTCTAGTGGAAAATAAAATAGCTGGAACAACACTATATATACTTCAATAATATTAATAATATAAAAAGAGTGTGTATTTGACTAGATTTTTTAAATATATGCTATTTTTATTTTTTTAAACATAATTAGATTACATAAATGTTACATAAAAATATAGGGATTCCCTTATGCCTGCTCCCCATACCTCTCACATTTTCCCACATAAACAACATCGTTCATTAGTGTGGTACATTCATTGCAATTGATAAATGCATTTTGAGGCATTGCCACTGAGCATGGATTATAGTTTACATTGTAGTTTACACTCTGTCCCCCAAAATTTTTAGGTAATGGCAAGATTTATATTGGCCTGTACCTGTCATTGCAATGTCATTTGGGACGACTCCCAAGTACCAAAAAAGTCCCCCATATTATAACAGTTCTTCCCTCTCCCTGCCTCCAGAGCCTCCAGTGGCCACTGCCTCCACATCAATGTTGTAATTTCTTCCATTGCTAGAATCACAATAAGTCTATAGTAGAATACCAGTAAGTCCACTCTAGTCTATAGTTTACTCCCCAATCCTGAGGATTCTGGGCTGGTGATGTCCACTCCACCTCTAGTTGAGAGGGGGCTTCGATCCCACACAGCCGATACTAGATTCTCTTGCTTGCAGTTGTAAGCTCTCTCGTTTCCTTGGTCTCCACCCTCACCTCCTTGTTAGTTGTCCTGGGTGAGTCCAATGAACTGGAGAGTAGGTGTTGCAACTCCATGATTAGATTCTGTAAATGAAAGTGCTAAGTGCTCTTAATTACAACTTACCCATTTTTGATACATCTGCAGAAGCTTAAGAGAGAATTCACCATCTTCTTCCCCAATTCCTCATTCTTCATCCTGTGTTTCTAATTCAGGATTTTAAGACAGAAACTCAGAAGTTGTTTTATATTTTTCCTTATTTTTCATGCTTAACATAATATTAATCTGCAAATCTTACTCTTATTCTGGAATCCCTTCATGCTTTTAGTCCCCATTAGTCTCGCTGACTTAATTTTAATTTCTTCCATGTATTCCTCTCAATGGAATTGTTACCATTTTTCCAACAAGTCTCCCTTTCTCTAATGTTCTTCTACTTGAACACCTCATATAAACAGATTTTGCAATACCTTGTCTGCTGTATTACATCAGTGGTCTTGGGATTGGATTCACAAACTCCTGAGAAACATTAGGTTTCTCCTGGCACAAAGAAGATTTATCTCTCATAATAATACAGAATAGACAACAACATCACATTCAAGGCAATAACAGCAGAGGTTCCACAGCTTCCAGTTACAGGCACAACTACAGATAACACAGTTTCTTTAATTTGGGACATGTGTGGTAAAGAATGACAAGACTGGGTGCACATGAAATACCTCTGCTTAGAGAAGCCATCAATTTGGTGATTCCTTCAACTTTCAACTTCTTTAGGGATAGAGGACTAATTCCCATTCTCTGGTGCACATATGTCTTATCACTTCTCATTATTCCCTGCATGATAAATTAACTCTACAATAAGGTATACATGCTTGATCTCTAGGACATTGTCCTTGACTAGAGTTTAATTTTTTTCAATATTATCTGTGTATCCTCTTATTAATTCCTTATGTTTAGTGTTGCAAGAAAGAATTTTACCACCGATTAAGAATTCTCAGGCTAGAAAAGGCCACAGAAATACCTGGTAACCCTTTGTCTCCAAATCAAAAAACAAACAAGCAAACAAACAAACAAACAAAACACAACTAATTTTTCATTGTCAATTCCATTTTTACCTTTCAACAATGGTTCAATGCTTTCACTAATAACTCCTCAGCATAATATACAAAGCCCTCTATTACCTGGTTCTCCTTAATGTCTTAGTGTTCCTGTCTCATTTCCAACCGACACTCAAGCTTCTCCTCACACCCACATTCACACCGTAAGTCTTTGCATATAGTTCATCTCCTCTTAGAATGTCATCTTCTTTCTTTCTTAAATTAAACCTTTATCCCCACCAACTACCTCCTCTATTTCTTATAAAAACAGAATTAAATCTGTGTCCTCATGACACTTTACACTTAGCCTTTTTATAAAAATCATCAATATTTTAATATATGTTAAGAAATATTTTAAAATGTAAACTTAAAAACCATATCATATTGTTTAAATATTGAAAAAATTGACAGTTTTCACTTCCTAACATGTCTAAGTATTAAATTTAGTATTAAATTTTAGAAGACTTGTGTTGGCTAGATATCAGCGTACCCTGCCTTACAGCAGTGGCTGAAGAAATATTAAGCTCAATTAGTAAGTTTTTTCTTTTCTAGCTTTCTTAAAAATGTTGGTAAGTAAGTTAAGCCAGTGATAGAAAAATGGTAAAGAATACTTATGCTTTTGGTCAATATCACAGAGTAACCTAACTTAACCTCCTTCACCTCCTGAAACTTCACCTCCTGTTCAAACTCAGGAGAACATGGGATTTATCAAAGAGGAAAAGGAAGAGGAGGAAGAAGCAGAAGCAGCTGCATAGTGAAGCTTGAAATTAAGAAGGGGAAATATCTCTCACACATAAAATACTTGATATATTTTCAGGACTGTGAAAGGTTTGTTGTTATTTATTATTTTCTTTTCAAAATAATTTTTTGAAAATAATATTCTTTGGGAGGTGAAACCCAATATGGTAAAGAAGAAATATAGTTTACCGTATTATACAATTTAAGGCAATAGCAAAGGACTGCCAAAGAAGGTTGCAAAAATCCTGTTGGTAATTTTTGAGGCACCATGGTGACAGGAAAAATGCAGAAGCCTCGAATTTATGAAAATAACAATTCCAACTTCTCAAAAATATTGATGCCAGAGTCTTCAAGCTTAAGAGTGATTTTTTGAAATAATTTTAAAGCAAAATATTACATAGTTGGCCCATGACTACTATGTAAGAGAAAGCACAAATCCCTAAGATTCAACGTAGCCTCACAGTTAAACAAAATAAAATCAATGTGCTTAACTTTCTGACAGGATTATGACTACTGCAAAGGGAGCTTTATTGATCCGTATCTGAATATTAGCAGAATACAAATATTATTATTGACAAATCTTTAATACAACCCTTTGAAAAAAGTGATAAAATGATTCACATATGATAAAAAAACATATGTGAACTTGTACTTGGTTC
>JAQZBX010041356.1:0-22378 GCA_029593785.1 Cabassous unicinctus
ATATATATATATATATATAAGAGTTTATATACTTTTAAATTGCTTACATATAAAAAGTAATCATTATGAATTTTTTTTTCTTGTATGATCCCACAATTTCACAATTTCATAGAAACGGGTGGGGACAAGAGAGGAAAAAATAACTAATTTCATTCTTAATAAATTGTCCTTATTCATCTACAAGTGTCATGGAATATGGGAACATTATTTTCTATCATTGTTTATACCATAATGATGCAAAAGAGTAAGTAGACAGTAGTAAAGAGAAAAATCAAAAAGGAAATTTATGACAATAAGCATATCTAGAGCAGAGACCATATTTAAGTGTCTGCCAACATTCAGGTACCCACACTTCAAAAGCCAGATGATAAAATCCCTTTGCAGTTAACTATACCCAATAGTAGTGCATATGGTAAGCAACCTGGTAAACTATGGCCTGGGCTCTACCCAAGAAACAAAGCATTCCCCATATAAAGTTTTCTCGATCTTTCTGTGTTACTACACTGTGTTAAGGCATAAGAAACGAACAGCAAGAAATCTAGCTACCGCCATAACAAAATCCCCTCTACCAAAAGCATATAATAAATGTTTGCAATTTCATACTGAGTTAAATATTATATAAAGAAATGCAGGCAATTTCTGGTTATCTATAGCAATGAAGACGACAATGAAAAATCAAAATGGACAAATCATCCACTCAGTTGGTTTAGTGTTATAGTCTCATTCTATATAACAGTGATTCTTGGCCAAAAACCGGAAAAAATAATCCTAACTTATCTAAAGATAAAGGGTCTATTCAGTCAATTTAGGACTCCCCAAATAGGGTTCCTCACAATACAGGTGCTACCCTAGGTGGAAATCTGGGCCCTGAGAACAGCTGAGCAACAAAGTGTTCTAATGTGAGTCAAGCACTGAAGAACTAGAATGACAATGCAGTTAAAAAAGCTGAGAAAAAATGTTTAAAAACATCATCTATTTTATCATTATGGAATACAGCTCTTATTTTTAATCTACTAATTTTTGCAGATGAAGCCAACTAACCCATTTTCAATGTACTTCCTTTGGACCTAAACAACAAATTTTTACTTTAAAGTCTTAAAATTGATTTAAAATATCTGAAAGCTAAAAAAGCATCATCTTAAAGCAAAGACTCAAAAAAGCATAGCATTCATTTATTTAATAGGCCCAATACTACAGAGCTACACAAACTTTTTATTCAATGTGAATAACTGAATTTTTATTTTATTTATTCAAAGATTTGGGGATTTCATGACAAATAGTTAACAGTTCACCTTTTGCCCATTTGGATTTTATGTTACAAACCTAGAAAATCCTAATTAGAGAAACTTGACAGGGAAGTGGGGGGTGGGGAGGGGGAGAGGGAGAATACCCTGTTTTTTAAGATGAGCTCATTAATTCCATAGGATTAATAATTAAAAATCCATCTGTTTCGAATGTCAATGAAAAACTGCTGCTGGTTCCAGTCAAGTGAATATTAATAAAAACAAATAGTGACCTGAATAAAAGGTAACTGTATTCATGGATAGACCCATGGTCTGGATTTCTTCTTTATTCTGGAGATGTACACTACCTAAGATAAATAATGAAACAATAGAAACATACATTTATTGAATTGTGTCCTTCCAAAAACAGCAGATTTTTAAAACATGAATTGATAATCCCTTGTACTTAAGTGCAAGACCCATTCATTTTACACTCAAAGCATTATCAGCAAGCAGGCAGCTCACTTTCAGAACGATGTTGCCCAGGTTTCCTCCCCCAGAATTTCCTTATTTCCTCTATTGACTCTCCAGTAAACCATGGAAAAACCAGAAAGGGTGGGGGGTGGGGGGGAACCACCTTGGGAAAAGCAAGGCCATAAAATTACCACACACTTAGGAAACCATTTCTGCCACCACTACTTGGTTACCTGGAGATTAACTTCTCTAATCTCAGCTTCCTCATCTAAAAGAAATATTTATCTAAATAACCTCTTCTCTAAAAGTTGTGTCCATACCTCTTCAAGGCCTTATATCCACCTCTGAAAGCAATAAATCAGATAAACAAGAACTTGCAAAAGAAGATCGTTTCCATATGGACAAAAGAATAAGAGACCATATAGCTTAGTACAAACTAGAATTCTGTAGGCAAGCAAACAGAAGTAACCAAGCAGACAACTGTGTCGATATAAGTAACTTTTCAATTCCTTTAAATGGGTTTAATTATCATTCCTTTAGAACATGGTAATATGGCAAAATAGCAGGCACATCCATTAGTTGTTGTTTTTTTTTTAATTCATTTTTGTAACTGTCCTGTAAGTTTGAAAGTAATTTAAAATAAAAAAATTTTTAATTCAAAAGTGAAAACTGATTTAAAAATAATTGTTTTGTTTAAATAACTATACATCATGAAACTTATGTTCATACAATTTAAAAACAGAATCAGAGCTGGAATGAGCCTTTGCAATAAGTCCAATATTCACAGATGAGGACACTGGGACTCTGAAAAGTTGATCCAGAGCTTTTTCCATGCTATTTCTAATTTGTCTTTAATACCACATCCTAAAATTTCAAATTACTTTCTTCATAATAGAAATGAGAATCAGTGAGAAGTGATTATTACCGAGTTTAAAGCTTAATGCACAAATTGAAAATTAGACTGAGTACATACCCATGTTTCTATAACAGAAACTAGGATCAGTTTTAGCATGCTTGCTAGAATCCTGGGTTGTGAGCTATGAGTATTGGTTATGATGTAATGTTTCATGTCTGTGTGGACAGAACGGCCTTCTAAGGAAAGACCTAAAAATTGAATAGGAGATGATGAGGAGAAAAGAATATTTCCAGTAGTCACTTTCTATATTGGAAGTGATGGTCAAGGGACCTAAGAGAGAAAAAAGAACAGTACAGAAACTACAAGTACTGCTGGGATTGGAAAGATGTGACTGAAAAGGTAGGGAGAAGCCAGATCACAGAGGGACTTTAGGGCTCATCAACACTGTGGACTTTATTTAAATAGCTGAAATAGAGAAGGCACTATCAGATTTGCATTTCTGGTTATCAAATGAAGAATGAGTTAGAGAGGAAACTCTAGAAAACCATAAAAAATATATTTTATAATTTAGAATTTACTATTTGCTCTTCAAACAGTAGCACATTCTGGGCCTCATAAAACTACTTGTGGCAATAAATAGGACAGTTAAGAATTATATTAAGTTCCAATATTACATTATTTACCAAGCACAATGATGTTAGTTTATCAAAGATAGAGGTGATAAGCCCTGAAATAACAGGTTTCATCTAATTACATTAGTTTTGAGGAATCCAGGAATACTACACACAATTACTAACTAGAAGCTTTGTAAAGAGTTACAAAAATATTGCCAATGAATTTATCACTACTGGATTAATTTACCTGGATAAATATTTAGCAATGTCTCATTTCACATTTTCTATTACTTACTTAGCAAAAATTGTTAGTGTTAGGTATTTATAAGGAAGAAAAAGACATTGACACAAGAAACAAATATAATTACAACTAGTCAGTAACTCCAAACCTCATTGTCTCCCATAGACTACATAATTAAAAATTAATTGAATACATTTCCAAATTTCCTCTTATTCTGCCAATGTTAAAAAAAGAACTCTTCCAGGGAAGAAGCAAAAGAAAGTTCTCCCGTTATATACTGTCAAGGACAAAAAGTCAGACTAATCAAAAGATTTCCATCAAGATCTCCTTGACATCAACTAATATTTCACTGGTAATTCAGTAAAAGAAAATTCAGTATATTTAGCCTTGATCTTTGTGAAATGGCTCATGTCAGGGATCTTTCATTTGCCATTCAAAATAACTAATCTAAAAGATGCTAAAAAGTGTGCAATGCAGATTTTTCACTTAAAGTTAAAAATGTAATTTTGTAAGTCAAAACCAAGTGATAAGAAAACACTATATATGCAAGTTCAGTCTCTGAATATCACAATCCTATAAAAGCTAGATATGAAGATGCTTTTTAAAATAATCTAAAAGAAAAAAATGTTCCAGTTTTACTGGGATTTAGGTGGTTTATAAACAACATGAAAAAACAAGGCTAAAATATCTTAATAAATAATTAAAGAGTCTTTGAGTCTCGATTAAAATAATCTTCACACATATATTTTTACATAATTTTACCCTAGTATTCTAGCAAAGTATTATGCTCTAATAAGAACTATCCTAATCTTCACCCAGCAATATTTTCAGGCTGATATTATTATTCTCATTTCCTTGAATAATATCCATACTCCAGGGCCATTTTCCTTCTCATATTCAATATCATGCATGCTTGTATCAAGGTTCCTTTCTTCATATCCTGTCACAGTATCAATCACTGCCTCCTGTCCACTCAATCCACTTTTGATTTATCAGCCGCCGTCTTTCTGGACTCCATAACTCGACCCAAACCATTTTAACAAGACATTGACAAATAGCACCCTGTATCACATCAACCTGTTCCACTTAGTAAACTAAGAAACAGTAACTGTGACATCTCTGCATAAGTATTCCATTCTATTCCCCAGACTGATGTATATTAATGAGGAGATGGTATTTGAAATGCTTCTTCCACATCAGCATCTAATATGATCAAATTAGGAAATGGGATGATTTATTAAATTTTGTAGAGCTGAAATATTTCTTTATATCGCTATATGTGTGGTTTCAGAAAGTGAGCTGTTGCTTTCAATTTTTCTACTGAGGATGTGCCTGCATTTCACAGACGAATTATTGTCTTTAAAAAGATTGCAAGAAGGCAAAATGTTATTAAGCAAATGCTCAGTAAAACAAACTAAATCAGTTTTAAAATTCCTAATTTAATGTAAATCTTGGTTGTTTCACTGAAATTCAGTTTGTGATCTTATTAAGTCATATTTGCATCATACTGTCTTGCTGTAGGACAGTTTTAAATTTATAGCATTACCAAGCAGCTTCACTTCTTGACTTTTAAGATATGTCCTCAATAAAATAAATAATTGCTCTATAAGCACACGTTTTGTTCTTATTTTCAGATATGACAAAATAAAGATCAATAGGTTAATAAAAGAATAAAATAAAATACCAAGTCAACTGTTTGGTATTTCTATAATTTTTATAATTAATGTTAAAATGATTTTATTAAAGTGCTCCCCAATTTAAAGTTTAATAACCATTTCTAGGAGTTTTAAACTTTAAACAAATAGTCTTACACATTATATGTGTATATAAAAGGCAGTATTTAATATGTTTGCAATAAAAATCAAAGTGGAAATGAGAAAGAATAAATGTAAAATTCAAATGTTCTTATTTCACAGATTCCTTTCTCATTTTATTTTCAATTTTCCAGATATCCCTATATATCCCAGAAGTCAAACTCTATTCACTTCAAAACTAAAGAATTTCCAAGAACAAAATCCACATGTAAGTCTACATTTATGCTGACCACAGTTCACTGCGCCTAGTTTTCTTATGGAAACATCAATGATTTCTTTCTGTTCATGAACAAATCAAAGAAATCACTTAAAAATAAGTGATTCTGAAGAAGCTCCAATTTACTTCATTGGTTAGAAAAAAGCTGTAAAATTCAGTAGAGCAATGCATTGCAGGTAGTATATGAGAAGAAGGAAAAGATAACAAAAACAAGAAAAGGCTAGATTTAAAATTAATTATGAATTCCAAGTACCATTCCTCATATTTTATTATGTAACAAAGATCTTCAGTTTCATCATTTTCATATGAATTGGCATTGGAATCCTACAATTTTAAAGATCTTATTTAATGTTCAAATTAAAAATAAATTCAGTATTGTTCAAGTTGAAGAGATAAAATGAAAAATACTACACTGCTCAGAGTACAATATTTCTCCTTAATACTCAAGAAAAGGACACCAGAAAAAAGTTGCAACATAAGGAGTGCTGTGCTATCTTTTGTTCTTTGATAGATAATCACAGCATGGGGAAATAAGAATTAAATATTTTTTTTTTAATGTTAAAGGATTAAAATGTGATTAAAAAAAGAAGCAAACTCAGAGTATGTTAATGTATGTAGTATACAGAAATAATACTAAAAATGCTTTTCTAAAAACTCTAACGTTTGTGCTGGCCTTTATAACCATAAAGTATATAACCATTAAGTATATAAACTATAATCACAAAGTACTTCCACATACATTATTTTATTAGATCAGTATTTTTTCAGAAATTATATTATAGTCTTTCCAAATAATAAATATTTCTTATTTGTTCTACTTGCATTACCACATCCTTAATGAAAATTTCCCTAATTTTCTCAAATACAAAATGATCACTGCCTTTCCTTACACCTTTCATACTTGAAGCCTGCAGATACAACTAAAAGATTTAAACTGTCTCATTCGGTGATTATTTCCTCTGTGTGTGTATGTGTATGGTATGCTTGTATTATGGTTCCACTTAGACTAAATGCTTCTTGTGAGTAGAAACCAAAAATATCTTACAAACCTAAAATGCATGGAAGGGAAAAGAAATCACAGAGATAGGGTAATTTAAACATTATACTTTATGGAGCACGCAAAAAAATATTTTACAATTCCTTCAAATTTATGTTACAACTCCAAGTCTTCGGATAGAGGAATGCATCGATATCTATGTATATGAAGCTGATATGTTGCAGCATAAAGGAGAAAAACAGGAAATGAAACAAAACTATTCATTAAAGAAAAGACTGCTTTCAAATGGCATTCCTTGTTTTTATACTAGAGAGCGACACAGTCTAATTTATATCTATATAAATTAGATAAATAATGGTGATTTTCTACATAAGTTAATAATTAATCTAGAAAAATACATCAATAAATGAAATTTGAAAGTATTATAATTATTTTACGTTCCTAATGAGTATGTCTTATGTTCTTTAATATGTAATAATAGGATGCACAATTTTAAGAAATCACGAAAGTCAATGATTACCTCGTGTCACATTCACGAAAAGTCTTGAATTTGACTTCTTAAATTAAAAGCAAAATATACCTCTATTAAAGAAAAGATTAAGGTCAAAGAGCCCAGAAATTCCATAACAGCATGAAGTATTTGTCTGGGAATGCCTAGCTCATGACTGAATCTGTCATTTTAAATCCCTCAACACAAGCTGCATACAATGGGTCTTTAAGATGTGGTACAATATATTGAATTATTTTAGATCCATTTTAGGCAATAAAAAGAAAATCAAGCTGATTGTGGGGTCTTCGGTACATAGAAATGACTATCAAAATCAGACAACAAAATCAAGAGATGAGGGACAGGAAAAAAAAGAAAGTGAAAATGTCTCACAAGATAAATCATGATCATCTCAATAGACAGAAAAAGCATTTGACAGAAATCAATACTCACTGGTGCTAAAAAAAATTCTCAGCAAACAAGGAATATAGTAGGATTCTTCCTCAATGTGATACAGGGCAACCACACACAAAAAAACTTGGAATATCATATTAAACCAGGGGTTCTTAACAAGGGGTCTGTGAGCTTGAATTGAAATTCAAAAAAACATTATTCTTGTGGGGACGTGTTGGTGCAGGTGTGACATATTTATTAAATAATACACAGTATAGAATGGACTTAGTAAGGGGTCCGTGATTTTCACCTGACTGGCAAAGGGGTCCGTAGAACAAAAAAAGGTTAAGAACTCCTGTATTAAATGGTAAAAGACTAAAGGCTTTCTTTCCTTCTAAGATAGGGAAAAAGGCAAGGATGCCCACTCTTACTGCTTTTCTTCAACATTGAACTATAAGTCCTAAACACTGCAATGAGTCAAGAAAACTAGATAAATGGCATAAAATTCAAAAAAAAAAAAGAAGTAAAATTGTTTCAGTATTCAGGATATATGACTGTTTTTGCAGAAAACCCTAATGTATGTTCCAAACATATATTAGAACTAACACAAGTAGCAAGGTTATAAGATATAAAATAAATATACAATAATATACAAAATACACAATATGCAAATATATTGTATAAAAATACACAACATAAAATATACAAAATTAATTATATTAATATATATTTGCAGCAAATAACTGGAAAATGAAAATTTTAAATAATTACATTTTTAATAATGTAATAAAATTTAGAAATAAGTTCAACAAAAGACGTGCAAATCAGCTACACTGAAAACTATAAAGCGCTGCTGGGAGAAAATAAAGAAAACCCAAATAAATGGTGAAAACTACCATGTTCATGGATCAGAAGACTCAATGTTGTTCTGACGTCATTTCTCCTATTCTATTGATTTAATGCACTCCCAATCAAAATCCCAGCAGGCTTTCTTGAAAAAATTGGCAAACTTACTCTAAAATTTATATGGAAATAGAAACAAAATTAGATTTTAAGCCTTATAAAATTATACTAATCAAAATTGTGGGGGGCTATTAATGCAAAATGTTAATCAGGAAAACTGTGTGTATGAGGGGGATAGTATCTGGGAATTATGTACTTTTGCACAATTTTTCTGTAAACCTCCAACTGCTCTAATGAGAAACAATTAAAAATATATGTAGAAACTGGTGTGGGACTGGTGATAAAATAAATGTAATAATGGAACCAAATACAGTCCAGAAGTAGAACCACATTCATAGAGTACATTGGATTTGACTGAGGCATCAGAACTACTCATTGGAAAATGAAACTATTTTCAAAAAATAACGCTAGACCTCCAATTGAGGGAAAAGACTGAACTTCAACCTCTATTTCAAATCACACGCAAAAATTAATCTGAGAAACATCATAGATTTAAACATAAAAATTAAACCTATAAATACAAATTAAAAACCTTAAGGACATGCCACTTCACATCCACCAATGTGGCTAGTATTAAAAAGCCTATATACACCAACGGTTGATGATTCTGTGGGTTATTGAACTGCCACACATTGTTGGCAGGAATATAAAATGATACAGGTACTTTGGAAAAGTTTACAAACTGCCTGGCTGTTTCTTTATTTTTTTTTTTTTAAAGATTTATTTTATTTTTTATTTACTGGCCCCCACCCCCTACCCTCACTGCTCATGCTCGCAGTCTGCTCTCTGTGTCCATGTGCTGCGCATTCTTCTGCATCTGCTTGTCTTCTCATCTTCTCTTTAGGAAGCACTGGGAACTGATCCTGGGACCTTCCAACGTGGAAGACGCATTCAATCACTTGAGCCACCTCAGCTCCCTGGCTTGTGTCTCTCATTGTCTTTTCCTCTGTGTCTCTTTTTTGTTGTGTCATCTTGTTGTGCCAACTCTCCACGTGGGCCAGTTCTCCACGTAGGCCAGCTCTCTGCATGAGCCAGCTTGCCTTCACCAGGTAGATGGGAGCCCAATCGCTTGAGCCACATCTGCTTCCCCTGGCTGTTTCTTATAAAACTAAATAAACATCTACCCTATGATTCAGGAGTTCTACTACTCGGCATTTATTTATGTTAGAGAAATGAATGCATATATTCACAACAAGACTTTTTAAAAGAATATTTAAGCAATTTTATTCATAACAGCCAAGACTGAGAAACAGCCCAGGAATCCATCAGTAGGAGAACAGATTTAAAAAGTGGTGGAATAGTCAATACTCAGCAAAGAAAGAGCTGGGTACTGACACTCAGAACAATATGGATGAATTTCAAAAGCCTTATGCCAAGTAAAAGAAGCAATATACAAAAGACTACTACTACATAATTCCATTTATATAAAATTCCAGAAAAATGTGGTTTACCCATACAATAGAATACTATTCACCAATAAAAAGGAATGAACTAATGATATACACAGCATAAGTGAATTCCAAATGCACCATGCTAACAACAAAAACCTTAAACAAAACAGTACATATTATATGATTTCTTCATATGAAAACTAATTAATGGTGGAAAAATATCAAAACAGCCTTAGAGACAAAGATTAATTGGGAAAGGATATAAGGGAAATTTTTGGAGTAGTGGTAATGTTCTCCATCTTGACAATTGTTTGCCTTGTCAAAACTCAGTGAACATATGCATAGGATTTGTATGCCTCATTGCATAAATATTGTGTTAAAAAAAAAAAAAAAAACTTTCAAATTAGTTTTCAAAGCAAAAAATCTGCCCAAGCCCCGATCAGGATAGTGGGTTGAGATGCTACAGGACTCCAGTACTCTACAGAAGCTGTGAATAATCAGTAAGAAATGACAGAAACATTTTTCTTAAAGCAAGCAAAGGCCTGCAGCAACAGGGTGAGCACTGAATCAAGAAAAAGGCCAATTAACTAGTAGGGGTAATGCCATCAACACAGTGATGTAAGACATCCCCTGGAAAAGTCTCCCCTCAGAATCAATTAATAAAAGGACAAATCTGACTTTCTTGGAACTCTGGGGTAGAACAGAGACTGGAGAAGGGCTCCACATATGCTGAATCAAAGAAAAAGAAAAACAAATACCAGAAAGGGTTGTGGGAAGATGGTGGAGTAGGAAGCTCCAAGACTCAGTCCTTCCACCAAACAACTATTAAACAGGTAGGAACTGTCTGAAACAACCATTTTGAAACTAGGAGGCCAGAACAAAACTGCACAGCATCCAGGGAAGAGCAAGAGGAAGAGGCTGATAAACAACAGTAGAGAAAAATTAATTGCTCTCTAGGCATGGTGGCTACCAACACCTATCCCCCACTCTCGCTGCAGCCCCTGGCTAACCTGCTGATGACAGAAAGGGAACTAAAAAAAAAACGCTTCCCCAAGAACAGGAATGGGCTTGACTGATCACTGATCACAAGATTTAAAGAAGCAGTGCTTCCTCAGGGCTACAGAGGACAGTTAGCTGAAGGGCTATATTTGGCAGGCAGGCCAGGAAAGCTCAGCTTTGGGAAGCTGTCAGAAAAGATTTTGGTGGCCTTCCTGATCCTCTCCTAAGAGCACTTTGGAGCCAGTCTGCGTTCCTTTCATGGGCCCCTGGCCCTGTATTGGCTGGGAAAGACTGACTTGGGAAAATCCTCTCCAAGGTGCCACTCCTTCCAAAATTTGCCCTACAGTCAAAAACACCTTGAGATAATTGAAGGAGCATAAAAAAATTAGAGACAAATAGTCTGGGACAAAGGCTGGCCAGCTTCAAACACCCAGCAAAGGAGGGCCTGTCTCCTGGGAAACAGACAAGACAACCAAATTATGGTAAACAGGGGAACTCCAAAACAAGCAAAAGCCCAGGCCCAGAAAGACAGGGAAAACTTTGCACGCTGCATTCACCTTGGGCAAAGCTTCCTGATAGGAAGGCTGAAGCTCAAGAAAAATCTCTGCCTTATGACCACCTGGTTACAAAACCAAGAAATAGACATCTCAGGGAATAAATCACAGAACATTGCAATAAATTAAAATGCACAGTGTGCAAAAAAAGAATACAAGACAACATAGCAGAAAATGAGACTGCGTCCAAAGGGAAAGGATACAAATGCAGAAAACACCAAGAAAGATGATGAGAATGTGGACATACTGAACAAAGCCTTCAAAAAGATGATCTTAAAATTCTCAGTAAGATGAAATGCAAAGGAAAAATTAAAGGATATCAGGGAAAAAATGAAGAAACAATATGAGAGTCTGAGTAAAGAGACAGAAAGTTTAAAAAGGAACCAAACAGAACTATTGGAGTTGAAGACCACAATAACTAAAATGAAAATGCCCAGGAGAATTTCAAGAGCAGATTGGAGCTGGCAGAATAAAGAGTCAGTGAACTTGAAGACAAGAAATTTGACTTGAGTCGGGCTGAGGAGTGGAAAGAAAAAAGAAGTATTACAAAAATAGCGTAAGACACCTCTGGAACACCATCAAGTGCACCAATATGCATTATGAGACCCCCAGAATGAGAAGAAAAAGAGAAAGGGGCAGAAGGAATAGTCAAAGAAATAATGACAGAGAAATACCCAAGCTGGGAAAAAGACATGAATATGCATATCAAAGAAACCCAGAGAATGCCAAACATTGTAAACATGAAGAAAAATATACCCCATCATATACTGATCACACTATCAAATGCAAATGACAAGGAGAGAGTTCTGAAATCTGCAAGAGAAAGGCAACATGTTACGTACAAGGGAATCCCAATTAGACGAATGCTGATTTCTCATCAGAGACAATGGAGGCAAGAAGGCAATGGGTTGAAAAACTTAAAGGGCTAAAAGAAAAAAACTGCCAGCCAAGAATTTTGTATCCAGTGAGATTTTCTTTCAAAATTGAGTGAGGGATTAAGACATTCTCAGATAAACAAAAGCCAGAGTTAATCACCACCAGACCTGCCCTACAAGCAATGTTAAAGGGAGTACTTAAAACTGAAAGGAAAGGAAACTAGGCAGTAGTTCAAAGCAGCATAAAGATATGAAAACCTACAGTAAAGGTAATCATTTAGATAATAATAAGTGCTGATATTATTACAGGGTATTCTTTGGTATGTAACTCCACTTCTAACTTCCTATATGTGCAAAACTGCAAATGCATAAAAAGCAATGATAAATGTATGTTTTTGAAAATACAATGTACAAATATATAAATGGTATCAAGTACAAAAAAACAATGGTGGGGAGACAGAGGGATACAGGAAAAGTATATGTGCATGCTATTGAAGTTTTAAGTTGGTATCAAACCAAATATGATTGTTATATTTTAGGGTGCAAAATTTTAATCCCATAGTAACAACAAGGAAAATGGATGAAAAAATATATCCAGATAGAAATGATAAGACTCAGTATGGTTCAACACACACACACACACACACAAAACAAATAAATATAAAAGCAAGCATTAACAGAAGTGAGAGACAAAAAATATATATAAGAATTACAAGGACTAAATAACAAGATAGCAGAAGAAAGTCCTGTATTATCAGTAGTGACTTTAAACATAAATGGATTAAACTCTCCAGTCAAAAGGCAGGGATTGGCAGAATGGATGAAAAAGCATGACCCAACTATATACTGTCTGCAAGAGACTCACCTTAAATTCAAAGATACAAGTAGGATGAGGGTGAAAAAAAGGAAAAAAATACATACCATGCAGGGGGAGCATATGTGGCTCAAGTAGCTCCCACTTGGGAGGTCCCAGCAGAGTGGTTTGGAATAGTGTGAAGAAGTGAAAATGTTCAGTAATGGTAATTAAAAGGGTAAATGGAAAACCCAATAGTAAAGAACCCACAATATATAACAGGAAGAAGTCTTATTTCCTGATAATGGACAGGCAAAATATAAAGAGGTAGTAGGGGCAAAAATAATATACACAGGGGAAAAAGAGGGATATGGGAGGAGAGAAAGTATATGCTATTGAAGTTTAGTTGGTATATTTTCAAATTAGTAGGTTACAGGCGTAGATTGTATAATACAAACCCCAAGGTAACCACAAAGAAAGTGTTTTAAAAATATACAGAAACAGAAAGGAGAAAGGGATCAGGCAGATACATCTCAAAAGATCAACTATACAGAAAAGGAGGCTGCAATAAAGGAAAAAAAGAGACAAAAAACATATGACATATAAAAGCCAAAGGACAAAATAGCTAAAATAAGTACTGCCTTTACAATAATAATACTGAATGTTAATGGATTACACTCTCCAATCAAAAGACACACAGATTGACAGAATGGACAAAAAGGTTGACCCAACCATATGTTAGTTACAAGAGACACAACTGAGACCCAAAGACACAAATAACTTGAAAGTGAAAGGATAGAAAAGGATAATCCTTGCAAATAGTAACCAAAAAGTGGCTGGGATAGCTATACTACTATCAGATAAAAAAAAGACTCTAAGTCAAAAGCAGTTATAAGAGACAGGAAAAGACAATATAAATTAATAAAAAGGTCAATCCACCAAGAAGAAACAACAATCATAAATATTTACACAACTAACCATGGTGCCCCAAAACACATGAGGC
The DNA here is from genome assembly GCA_029593785.1 of Cabassous unicinctus. Taxonomy (NCBI): domain Eukaryota; kingdom Metazoa; phylum Chordata; class Mammalia; order Cingulata; family Chlamyphoridae; genus Cabassous; species Cabassous unicinctus. The sequence goes on from JAQZBX010041356.1 coordinate 13,895, forward strand.
AAATATGGGCAAACCTGAAAAAAGGAATATACACCTGTACAATAATAATTGAAGATGTAAATACACCACTCTCATCAATAAATAGAAAATGTAGACAGAAGATCTATAAGGAAACAGAGAACTTGAATAATGTGATAAATGAACTAAAGCGAAGAGATATATACAGAACATTGAACCCCAGATCAGCAGGATATGCATTCTTCTCACGTGCATATGGATCATTCTACAAAAGAGACCACATGTTGGGTCATTAAAAAAAGTCGATAAATTTAAAAAGACTGAAATTCTACAAAGCATCTTCTCTGATCATAATGGAATGAAGCTGGAAGTCAATATTAGGCAAGAAAGGGGAAATTCTGCAAATATATGGAGGCTAAACAACACACTCCTAAACAACCAGTGGGTCAAAGAAGAAATTGCAAGAGAAATTAGTAGATAACTCAAGAAGAATGAAAACAAGAACACAACTTATCAAAACTTATGGGATACAGACTTCCAGGAAGATGGCTGACTAGAAAGACAAGGGATTCTCTTCTCTCCCAGAAAAACAGCTAGAGGATAGGCAGAAATAGCCTGAAAACAATCTTCTAGGGTTTAGGATAACAGAGGAAAGCTGGACACGGCCCAGAAGAGAGAGGGACAAAGGAAAAGAATCAGGACTACAAACTGTGAGTTAAAAGCAGCAGCTGCTACTGCCGGCATCCTCCTCCACACTTGTGATGGTTAGGCTAATGTGTCAACTCAGCCAGGTAATTGTGCCCAGTTATTTGGTCAAGCAAGCACTGGGCTAATTGTAATACAAGGACATTTATGGGCTTTAGTCACCAGTGAGTTTACTGCATAGATGGCTGCTTATATCTATGATCAATGAGTGAGATTGCCGTCAGCAATGAGTGTTGTTTTATCCAATCAGTTGAATGCCTTAAAAGGGTAAGTGTCATCAGTGCTTACTTTTTAGTTTTTAATTGTTTATACTGTCAATTATTAAATGCACAAAATAAAGTAAAAAAATATTTTAAAAAAGAAAGAAAAAAAGGGGGGGGGGAGTGATTTCAGGATTCAGAGAGAATTTCCCAGCTCGTCTTTGGACAGCCAACGTCTCCCAGAAACTCATCAAGAATCTACATTGGACTTTCATCAGAGCCCCTGGTTTGCAGCCTGCCTGCAGAACCTAGACTTGTGCATCTCCATGGTCACGTGAGAGACTCTTATAAAATCTCATACTATTTACAGATACCTCCTGTTGATTCTTTTTCCTTAGAGAACCCTGACTAATACAACACTATAGACACTTTTGAATTCTCTGGCCTCAGGGCCAGCAGCTACAGACAAAGCAGCTACAGGACTCTACCCCCACAGGAAAGGGGAGAGTGACCGACACAGACTAAGGGTGACTCAGCTTCTGACCTACTAATTTGGTCAGCTGTGTCCCAGGAGCCATTCTAGGTCAAGTGGGGACATATCATTGTTTGCCTTGGGAGCCAGCTCTGACTAAAGAGATTCAGGACTGAAGATCAATAAAATTAACACACCCCTACCTAGACTTATAAATTAAAAAACAAAGAAGATGCAAATAAATACAATCAGAAATGAAAGGGGTGAAGTTACAACTGACCCCACCGAAATAAAAACGATCATAAGAGGATATTATGAGAAACTGTATGGCAACAAACCAGACAGCCTAGATGAAAAGGACAAATACCTAGAAATGCACAAACAACCTACACTGATGCCACAAGAAATACAAGAACTTAACAAATCAATCATATTTAAAAAGATTGAATCAGACATCAAAAATCATCCAATGAAGAAAAGCACAGGACTGGATGGCTTCACAGTTGAATTCTACCAAGCATTTCAAGAAGAATTAACACCAATTGTGTTTAAACTCTTCAAAAAAAAAGTGAAGAGGAAGGAAAATTACCCAACACATTTTATGAAGCTATCATCACCCTAATACCAATGCCAGATAAGGACACTAAAAGAAAAGAAAATTACAGAGCAATCTATCTAATGAACATAGATGCAAAAATTCTAAACGTAATAGTTGCAAATAGAATCCAACAGCATATCAAAAGATGTATACATCACAAACAAGTGGGATTAATTCCTGATATATAAGGCTGGTTCAACATAAGAAAATCAAGTAACATAAAATACCACATTAACAAATTGAAGGGAAAAATACAAGTGAACATCTCGATCAATGCAGAAAAGGCACTGGACAAAATCTAGTATTCTTTCTCAATAAAAACACTTTGAATGATAGGAATAGAAGGAAAATTCTTCAATGTGATAAAAGGCATATATGACAAACCTACAGCCAACTTTGTATTCAATGGGGAAAGCCTGAAAGCTTTCCCTCTAAGATCGGGAACAAGGCACGGTTGCCCACTGTCACCACTGTTATTCAACATTGTGCTAGAAGTTCTACTATAATAATTAGACAAGAAAAAAAAATAAAAGGCACCCAAAATAGGAAAAGAAGAAGTAAAACTCTCTTTGCGGGGAGTGGATGTGGCTCAAACAATCCTGTTTAAACTCTTCCAAAAACTTGAAAAGGAGAGAAAATTACCCAACACATTTTATGAAGCCAACATCACCCTAATACCAAAGCCAGATAGAGATATTGCGAGAAAAGAAAATTACAGACCAATTTCTCTATTGAACATAGATGCAAAAATTCTCAACAAAATACTTGTAAATCAAATCCAGCATACAAAAATAATTACACATCACAATCAAGTGGGTTTTATCCCAAGTATGCAAGGGTGGGTCAAATAAGGGACTCAATTAAGGTAAAACACCACATTAACAAACCACATGATCATCTTGATTGATGCAGAAAAGGCCATTGACAAAATCCAGCATCCTTTCTTGATAAAAGGCACTTCAAAAGATAGGCATAAAATAAAAATAAAAAAAAGAAACCAAAAAGATAGAAGGAAAATTCCTCAACATAATAAAGGGCATATATGAAAATAGCACAGTCAATATCATACTCAATGGGGAGAGGTTGAAAGCTTTCCCTCTAAGATCAGGAAAAAGACATGAATGCCCACTGTCACCAGTTATTCAACATTGTGCTAGAAGTCCTAGCTAGAGCAATTAGGCAAGAAAAAGAAATAAAAGTCATCCAATTGGAAAAAAGGGAGTAAAACTCTCACTATTCTCAGATGACATGATCCTGTATTTAGAAAATCCCAAAATATCTACAGCAAAGCTATTAGAGTTCAGCAGGATACAAGATCAACACACAAAAATCAGTAGTGTTTTTATACACTACTAACAAGCAAGCTGAGGAGGAAAAAAGAAAAAAATACCATTTACAATAGCAACAAAAATATTCAAATTTCTAGGAATTAATTTCACCCAGAATGTAAAGGATCTGTATTCAGAAAACTACAAAACACTGCTAAAAGAAATCAAAGACCTAAACAAATGGAAGGACATTCCGTGTTCATGGACTGTAAGACTAAACATCGTGAAGATGTCAACGCTACCCAAATTGATTTATAGATTCAATGCAATACCAATCAAAATACCAACAGCCTAACTTCCAGAAGTAGAAAAGTCAAATACCAAACTTATTCAGAAGGGAAAGGGGTCCTGAATAGCCAAAAACATCCTAAAAAGAAGAAAGAAGTCAGAGGACTCATGCTTCCTGACCTTGAAGTGTATTATAAAGCTTTAGTGGTCAAAAAAAGTATGGCATAAAGACGGACACACTGAACAATGGAATCAAATTGAGAGTTCAGAAATAGACCCTCACCTCTATTGTCAACTGATTTTTGATAACCAAGTACACTTTTCTGGAACAGAACAGTCTCTTCAACAAATGGTGCTGGGAGAACTGGATATCCATTAACCACAAAAGAATGAAAAAGGTCCCCCATCTCACTCCCTATATACAAATCAACTCAAAATGGATCAAAGACCTAAACATAAAAGCCAAGACCATAAAAATCCTAGACGATAACATAGGAAAACATCTACAAGACCTTGTAGTAGGTGGGGGAGTCTCTTAAACCCTACACCCAAAGCACAAGCAACAAAAGAAAAAAATGATAAATGGGACTTCCTCAAAATTAAACACTTCTGCACCTCAAAGGACTTTGTAAAGAGGGTAAAAGGGAAGCCTACTCCATGGGAGAAAATATTTGGAAATCACATATCCGACAAGGGTCTAATATCCATGATATATAAAAAGATCCTACAACTCAACAATAAAAGCACATATGACCCGATTAAAAAAAAAGGGCAACAAAAGACCTGAATAGACATTTTTCTAATGAAGAAATACAAATGGCAAAAAAAAAAACATGAAAAAAATGTTCATTATTATTCGCTATTAGGGAAATACAAATCAAAGCTACAATGAGATATCATGTCATACAACTAGAATGGACACTAATAACAAAACAGAAAACTACTAGCGTTGGAGAGGATGTGGAGAGACAGGAACTCTTATTCACTGTTCGTGGGAATGTAGAATGGTACAGCCACTGTAGAAGTCTGTTTAGCGGTTCCTAAGGAAGTTAGATATAGATCTACCATGTCACCTGGCAAAACCACTACTAAGTATATACCCAGAAGAACTGAGAGCAGTCACACAAACAGACTGATGTTTATAGCGAAATTATTCACAATTGCCAAAAGATGGGAACAATCCAGGTATCCATCACCTGAAAAATGGATAAACAAACTGTGGTATATACCCATGGTGGAATATTATTCAGCTGCAAGAAGAAATGAAGTCAAGAAGCATATGACAATGTGGATGAACCTGGAGAACATTATGTTGAGTAAAGCAAGCCAGGCACAAAAGGACAAATATTATATGATTTCGCTATTATGAACTAAATATAATGAGAAAACTCATGCAGTTAATAGCTAGAATATAAGTCACCAGAGAATAGAATGTGTTTAGAGAATGGAAATCAGAGGCTTAATATGCACAGAATTGGTAAAAAGTTGTTTGTAAATGTTTGTAAATGAATAGAAATGGTGAAAGCACATCATAGGATTTATAATTAGGAGCATTAACATATAGGTATGATAGTATTTCTTTTTTGTTGTTTTTCTTTTTTTTTCTTTTGGAGTAATGAAAATGCTCTAATATTGATTGAAGTGATGAATATGCAACTTGGTGACTATACCAAATGCCACTGATTGTACACTTTAGATAAATTATATTGTTTATGAACAAAAACATAATAGGGTGGGTTAGAGGAAAAATACACCAAATGTAAGATAAGGACTATAAGGAGTAATAAATACTTTGATGATGCTCTTCCATAATTTGTTACAAATGTTTCACAACAATGCAAGGTATTTATGGTGGGGTGATGTATGGGAGCCCTTTATGATGTTAATCATGTTTGTTTTGTAAGTTCACAACTTTTACTATACACTTATTGTTTATGTATGTTCATGTATGAATGATATACTTCAATAAATTGTTTTTGAAGTGAAAAAACAAGAAACAATAAAGACCATTAACAAACCAAAAGCTGGTTATTTTAAAAGACCGATAAAATTGGTAAACCTTTAGCTAGATTGACAAAGAAAAAGAGAGAGAAGATGCAAATAAATAAAATCAGAAATGAGAGGGGGGACATTACTACTGACCCCACAGAAATAAAAAGGATCATAAGAGGATACTATGAACAACTGTATGCAAACAAATTCACACATGAACAATCTGCACTGACTGTAGAAGAAACATATCTCAACAGACCAATCACAAGTAAAGAGATCGAATCAGTAATCAAAAACCTCACAACAAAGAAAAGCTCAGGAGGACCAAATGGTTTCACAGGTGAATTCTACCAAACATTCCAAGTAGAATTAATACCAATCCTACTCAAACTCTTCCAAAAAGTGAAGAGGAGGGACACTACCTAACTCATTCTATGAGGCCAACATTACCCTAACACCAAAGCCAGATAAAGAAATTACAAAAAAAGAAAATTATAGACCAATTTTCTCTCATTAATATAGATGCAAAAATCCTCAACAAAATACTAGCAAATTGAATCCAACAGTACATTAAGAATTATATACCATGATCAATTGGGATTTATCCCATGGGTACAAGCATGGTTCAACATAACATCAATTAATATAACACACCACATTAATAAAATGAAGAGGAAAAACACAATCATCTCTACTGATTCAGAAAAGGCATTTAACCAAATCCAGCATCTTTGCTTGATAAAAACATTTAGAAAAACAGGAATAGAAGGAAACTTCCACAATATGATAAAAGGCATAAAAACACACTGCTAACATCATATTCAATGGTGAAAGACTGAACACTCTCCCTCATAGATCTGGAACAAGATAAGGATACCCACTGTCACCACTCATACTCAAAATTGTATTGGAAGTTCTAGCCAGAGCAACTAGGCAAGAAAAAGAAGAAGTAAATCAATATTTGCAACATGTAACACTGCAAAAGGGCTAATATCTTTAATTACAGAAATTAAAAATTCCTTAGAGGGCTTTAACAACTGATTGGAGGTGGTAGAAGGCAGAATCAGTCAATACGAAGATAAGACAATTGAAAACATTTCTGTCTAAGAAGCAAAATGAAGAAAGAATGAAAAAGTGAACAGAGCCTGAGGACCCTGTGAAACACCATCAAGTATATCAATAAACACACTGTGGGAGTCCCAGAAGGAGAAGAAAAGGATAGAAAGAATATTAAAAGAAATAATGATTATTAAATGTACAAAATAAAGTTAAAAAAAAAAAAGAAACAATACAACAAAAATAAATATAAACAAACAAAAAAAAAGAAAGAATGGCCGAAACTTCACAAATTTAATGAAAGATATGAAAAAACACATCCAAGACACTCAACAAACTCCAGACAGGATAAACCAAAGAGACCTACACCATGCAATCTTATAATCAATAAATCAAATACAAAAGATAAAGACATAATTCTGAAAGCCACAAGAAAGAAGCAACGCGTCACATTCAAGGGAGCCTCAATAGATTAAGGGCCATTTCTCATCGAAAAGAAGGCAAATATAAAAAAAATAAAAAAAAATAGTGAACAGAATCCCTTGCCACATTAAGAAAATTATACACTAGAGCCAAGTGAGCTTTATTCCAGAAATACGAAATTAGTAACTTAATAGGTTTAAGTTTTTAAATATCATATGATTATACCCACAGATGATGAAAAATCCATCAACAAGCCTCCACATACTAAAATTCAATGCCCATTTCTGAAAGGAAAAAACACTCAAAAAAATACAAAGGGACAGACCCTCTCTTAACATGATGAAATATATACATCTTTGTCTAGAGTCAGCATATTTCTTTACAGGTAAACTCTAGAGACATTTCCACTAAAATTGAGAACAACACAAGGATATTATCATCTCTACCAATCTTCAACATGGTACTGGAGGTAAATGCCAATGCAATGCACAAGGGAAAGCAAATAGAAGAAAATGAATTGGAAAAGAAATAAAACCATTTCTATTTGCAGATGGTATGATAGTATATCTGGATAAACCTTAAATAATCAATGTTAAACTAACTCAAACATAAAAGAATTCAATAAGGTAGCATGATATAAAATTAATATATAGAATTCAGATCAAGACTAGAGACATCTGGACAATATAGGTAGGGCAGACAACCCCAGGAATTCGGCACCCTGTCAGTGGGCCTTACCTTTGAATATATGATAATCTATCCCCCCAATGTATCAGAGTTGGACTCATTTACAGTTTTCTTATACATGGTTCTTATGCCCCTTTTATTGGAACCTGTAATTGGCACTATACCTGTTAAATATGTGTCCCAGAGACTTAAATCTTCCAGCTGTTCATACGCCAGTTGAGCCGTGAATCTCGCCAACACCTATACTCCAGTTCATCGTACTCACACAGGGCAACTATCAAAAGGATGATGATGGACAAAGCCCATCCCCCAAAAAAAGAGAGTATCTACAACTGAAAGCAAGACAATTCCAGCCATCTGCCCCATGGGATCTAAGCCCCCTCTCAATCAGAAACAGAGTGGGCATCACCATCGCAAAATCCTCAAGATGGAGGAATGAACAAACATAAGGGGGGAATGCAACTATGGACTAGAGTAGACTTACTATTCTAGTAATGGAAGAACCTGTAACATTGATATAAAGGCAGTGGTCATGAAAGGTTCTGACCACTGGAGAGGAAAGAATAGGTATAATATGGGGCATTTTGGGGACGTTGGAATTGTTCTGCATGACCTTGCAATGATGCATACAAGCCATTATACATTTTGTCAAAACCTATAAAATTGTGCAGTGCAAAGTGTAAAACATAATATAAACTATAGACCATTGTTAGTAGCAATATTTCAATATGTTCATCAATTGTAACAAATGTACTGCACTAACGAAAGATGTTGTTATTGGGGAAAAGTGTGGGAGTGGGAAGGGTGGGGTATATGGGAATCCCCTATAATTTCGAT
>JAQZBX010041357.1:0-22456 GCA_029593785.1 Cabassous unicinctus
GGTCATGCTGTGCCAGCACTGAGCACTGGATCTCAGTGACAGAAACACCTATATTTTACTTAATACATTTACTATTTATTTTGGTGTTTGTGATATATGGAGCCCACTAAAGCAGGAATCAGCAAAGTATGGCTCATGGGCCAAATCTAACCCATGGCCTGTTGTTTTTTTTATGGTCCACAAACTAAGAATAGTTTTTTCATTTTCAAAGGGTTGTTTGAAAAAAGATGGATATGCCACAGGAACCACATTTTTTCTGCAAAGCCTGAAATATTTACTATCTGGCCTTTTACAGAAAAAGTTTGCCAAACCTTGCTCTAAAGCCTGAGGCCCAGAGCAGGGGCTCCTCTTGCCGAGGTCTAAGGCAGTCCTCTCTCCAGTACTTTTCCCACGTGGCCCCCAAGTATCCAGCATAGTGAGCCCCAAACCCAGAGAAGTCTTATCTGTAGTATTTTAGCTCCTTCTGCTGGCCCAATGTTTTTCTCCTGTGCTGTAAAACAAAAGCCAAGTTCTTGCAAGTTTCAACTTCATTTTATTAATTAATTCATTGATCATCTTTGACTTAATCCACTGGACTAGCCTATTGGGATGTAAGGCTAGATACTATATGTTTCATTGAGTTACATTTATCCATACACATCTCAAGACTTCAAACCACCGATGGTCAGCAGACCAACTATACATGATGATATTAGCCACAAATTGAACGTAACTGTATTTAGGCTCAACAGGAATTGTTATTACTTTCTGGTATATAAGAAGTAGTGGAGAAGGAAAAGTAAATAAAGATTCTGATTTGAGAAAATGGTAGCAGAAAAAGTAGAAATACTGTGGGAGGAGATGATAAGTCCTGTTTTCAATATATTAGACTAACTTAAACTTCAGCTTCCAGTATCATGTAGTTTGAGCTAACATAGATCCAACTCCTATTACCAACACATGAAAATTTTGTATAAAATATAATTTTTAATGCATACTTGAGCTCAAAACCAAGGGAAAACCCCAGGTTCTAGAAACAAAACTGGAAATTATACCCAAAATGATGGTGTTTCTGATGGGGGTGTTGAGGAATCATATCCAGTTATAGTATCAAAGGCTAAAAATATGGATTTTTTAAAAAGTTATTTTATTTATTTATTCTCCCCTCCCCCTTGTTGTTTGTGCTTGCTGTCTGCTCTCTGTGTCTGTTCATTGTGTGCCCTGTGTGTCTTCTTGTCTTCTTTTTAGGAGGCACCAGGAACCGAATCCAGGACCTCTCATGTGGGAGGGAAGAACCCAATCACTTGAGCCACCTTTGCTCCCTGCTTGTTATGTCTCTCATTGTGTTTCCTTGTTTTGTCTCCTCGTTGCATCATCTTGTGTTAGCTTGCTGCACCATTGCATCAGCTCGCTGTCTTGCTCATCTTTAGGAGGCACTGGGAACCAAACCCGGGACCTCCCATGTGGTAGGCAGATGCCCAACTGCTTGAGCCACATCCCCTTCCTGGAATACAGATTTCAATGACCACATGGGATTCTGAAAGGACTTCCCCATTCAGTGAATAGGGTCTGCAATAGCTCTACCCACCAGGCCAGGGAATCAACAGAGAAGCTTTTCATTCTGTCCAGGGGTCTGGGAAAGTGCTGGAACATAGATTTATCTGAGAAATAAAAATTTCAACGTTGAAACACATTTTGACAAGTAGAAGGATTCTCAAGTTTAGAAATTAAAGTAAAAATTGGTCCTGCCAATGAAATACCTGTGGTTCTCAGAAGAAAATGTAAAATCGTTTTTTCAGGAATACTTCCACATTCCAGGGCACAGAAGCTTCCCACAGGAAAAAAAAAACAATATTCCTGAATTGAGCTCACAAACAGAAGCAACAAGAAATAAAACAAAATAATACAAAAGAAGATAAAATGAAATTAAAGAACAGGAAATTTGAATATAGAACCAAATAGAACTTACAGAAATGAAAAATGTATAGTCATTGAAAATTTAAATTGTACTTAAAGAGTTAAACAGCATTTAGAAAAGCTAAAGAGAGATCAATGAACTAGGAAATGTGAAATAGAAAAGAAATGTGAAGCTAGAATGAGAAGTCCAATTTGCATCTAATAGGAATTCCTGAAGATGATAATAGAGAAAATGGGGAAGAGGAAACATTAAAAAGAATAATGGGTGATAGTTTTCCAGAACAGATGAAAGATAAGAATACTCAGATTGAGAAAAAACACAAGTCCCAAGTAGAATAAATAAAAATAAATTCACAACTACACACTTCATAATAAAACTGTAACACCAAATACAAAGATAAAATATTAAAAGCAACAAGAAGGAAAACAAAAATTACCTACAAAGGAATAACAATTAGACATCCAGAAGTTGTCCCACCAGCAACAACAGAGTTCAGAAGACAATGGAATAATATTTTCAAAGGGCTGAGAAAAAATACTGTCGTTCTCGAATTCTATATCTAGTTATACAATTCCATATCATACAGAATTAATGGCAAAATAAAGACATTTTTAGGTAAAGACTGAGAGAGTTTATCACTCAAAGACTCTTACTGAAAAATAACTAATTTAAAATATACTCAGAACAAGAGGAAATTAAATTTCAAATGAAGGTATTATAGGAAAGAAGCAACAATGAGCAAAGAAACATATAACTATAGGTGAATCTAAATCTAAATAAATATCTAGGGTAGGAAATTATATCAATAATAATGACCAATGGGAGTAGAAATATGATGGCTAGCTAGATGATAGAAATAGATAGATAGATAGATAGATAGATAGATAGATAGATAGATAGATAGATGCATGCATGCATACATACATACATACATACATACATAGAGATAGAGAGATAGAAAGAAAGAGCTTTGACAATAATAGCAGGGAAGAGAAGAATGTTGGTAGAACTTAAAGGCTTAAAGCTCTGTTTGAGAAGAGGCTAGAAATTTTAAATGGGCTTTTTAAAGTGAAGTACTCACATTAAAAATTTAAGAATAACTTCTAACATCCAAACTAGTAGAGTAAAAAGGGAAATAAAACTAAGCTCTTGGCAAACTACAGCCCATGAGCCAAGAGCAAAGAATGGTTCTACATTTTAAATGGCTGAAATAATTCAATAGAAAAATTATATTTCATGACATGTCAAAATGTTATGAAATTCAAATTTGAGTGCCTTTAAATAAAGTTTTATTGGAACATAACCATGCTCATTTTTTCACATATTGTCTGGAAAATTTGTGACAAAGCCCACTAAGCCTAAAGTATTTCCTATTTTGTCCTTTACCAAAAAACGTTTGCCGATTGTCGATCCCTGCAATCCAAAGTAGAAAAACAGAAAAATAGGGCAGCAAAATGTTCAGTACGCTACTGAGTGATGTTATAAGTCGTCATCATCATCATCATCACTAACAATCAATAAATAATTTCAAGCTCAACTTTCTGGGAAGCTTCATATTAAGTGAAAATATCCAAGACATTGTTGGAAATAGAAAACTAGAGAGAGGAATGAGATCAGAACTCTCCTTTCCTCAGTTCCTTTGGGATTCAGCTCTGTCCCTGCACTGCCTCTGAATGCCAAACCTAGGGGTGACCAGATTTGAAGTGGGCTGTGGCAGCTGGGCCGATTGTGGTGGTGTGGCTTGGGCTGAGGCCCGTGGTGCTGCCACAAGCTTTGAGGTGCCAGAGCTCCCTCTTCCCCTTCAGTTGCAGGGTGCCGTCATGGTAGCCTCCTGCGTCCAGATGTTTGTGGGCTTCTCAGGCCTCATTGGCTTGCTCATGCGCTTTATTGGCCCCTTGACCATTGCTCCGACCATCACCCTGGTGGCCCTACCTCTCTTCGACTCTGCGGGGAATGACGCCGGGATCCACTGGGGGATAGCAGTCATGTAAGTACCCTCTGGGAAGGGAGTGACGTCTGAGTTCTCACTGGTGGAAGGTCCCCTGGTAAGAATAACCGGAGTCCCAGATATTGGCAAGTTCTTGTAGTTTACAAATGTTTTCATGAACAATTATCCCTTAAAAAGCATAGCAGAACATTTATTAACTGTTAATTATTATTATCTAATTAATACTCATAGACAGTGAGTTAATCACGGACAGTGTAGCAGAATAATTAGTGTAGTGTTCACAAAAAGTTTATCTTACCAGCCCTCTGCCAGCTAGGTTTTAACTGAGCAAATATTTATAAGCCCATGGTCCTTGGGAAGGGTGCAAAGACATGGCCCCAGCTCTCAACCATCTTATAGTCTAGGAAAGAGATAAGACTTGGATACAAGTACCTGTGATAGCAGGAGACAGTGATGACAGTCATTAGGTGCCGCGCATGTTCAGAGGAGCTAGCTGGGAAGATCAGGAAGGCTTCCTGGAGAAAGAGGCGTTAAGCATTTAAACTGAGCTTTGAAGGGACTCAGGGATGGCACTGGGCTCTCCCTCATTCACTCTGCCTCTGTGGTCTGAAGTGAGATGTGAGGAACATCAGACCTGCAGAATGATCTGGGAGTAAATGAAGTCCCTGATTCTGGCCTCACTGGTTCGAACTATGGATCTATCCAGCTACCAGCCACTTATTTCTCTTAGACTCCAAGAAATAATAGTCTCCTTTCTCCCTATTCCTCTTCAGCTACCAGCAGCCTTCAAAAGGGAACAGCTCGTCTTTTCAGAGGTGGCAGGGCTCTACCTCTGCTACAGAGAGGGTCCCAGAACCCAAAGGCACAAAGTGGCTCAGTTTCCCAGGCCACAATGAAAGCAATGTGTGACACTCACTCAGGACCATCCCCACTTCGCCAGGTTGGGTGTGGTATATTTTTGTTTCAGGACTATCTTCCTCATCGTGCTGTTTTCTCAGTACCTGAAAAACATCGCGTTGCCTGTACCTGTTTATGGACAAGTGAAGAAATGTCACACCTCCAAGTTCTACCTGTTTCAGGTCTTCCCTGTAAGAAGCACCCCCCGCCCCTCCCTCTTCCATTCTTAGCTGACTCACCTGGAGCATAAGGGGCAGTCTCTCTCACTCCTAGATGCCCCCCCATCAAACACTCCCCACTAGCCTCGACTCCTCCAGCTCTCCTTAATCCACCAGAGGGAGCCAGAGGTCTGGGTGGAAGCACGCCATGACCTTTGGCATAAAGTCCTTCCTGGGTCTTTCCTCAGTACTTTTCTCTAAGGAACACAGAACTCTGCCATAGGTCACAGCTCTGGGTACCAGCATGGGACAACCTTCTCATATTCCCAGGACTATCCACACAGCAAGGTACTGGGGGAGACAGCCAATTTCACCTCTAACTAAATAAAACTAAGAGCCCAAGAAAGAATGGGCTTGGCCAAGTTGCTTAGAATAGGTTCTTAATCAGTGGCTCGTGGGAAATCCAAATGCCCTAGTAATGACAATGGTACCTCCATTTCCAGAGTCTTCCCTGTTTAATTCATGCCATGTTAAGTATTTATAGTTGTCACCCATAAAATTGTTTGCATGTTCAGTTTAACTGTGGAGCAAATGATATTTCTCATTGTAATAGCATTTCTTCCACATAATCTCACTGATCCTTCAACAACCCTATAGGCCAATGGTCCTACAACAAGTGAAGAATCACATGGAAACTTTGCTAAAAATACAGATTTTGGGATGCCACTGCCAGGGATTACTTTCTGAAACACTACTGTAGGCTCTGCAGAGCAGTGATTGTAATTACGTTGTACAGATGAGGAAACTGAGGCTGCAAGTTTGGTCCAAGGTCACATGGCCCAAAAACAGTGGAAAGGGAGTGCCCCAGGCTGTGCCCATTCTGCTGTACATTTCTGCCCCTCCTTGACACAAGGTCTCCCCGTAGTTTATTTTCAATTTCTATTTCCAGCCTCTCCCTTTAGTGTGCTAGTTTATTCATTGACACACCAGATTCCTGTTGTTACTGGAAGGGTTGGTAACCCAATACTTCATTCAAAGACCTTTCCTGAACTTCCTCTTTGCCTAACATCTCTGGGAGGAGACCTTGCAGGGCAGGGAGGGTGAGTCTGCAAGTGCTGAAGGATCTCCCTCTGGCAGGTGCTGCTGGCTCTCTGCATCTCCTGGCTCCTCTGCTTTGTGCTCACCATCACCAACGCCCTCCCCTCGGACCCCACGGCCTATGGGTACCTGGCCCGCACCGACATCAAAGGCAGCGTCCTGAGCCAGGCCCCTTGGTTTCGCTTCCCTTATCCAGGTATTGATGAGATGGGTGCCCCTTTTTGCCTGGGACACATGTGTCCCTGGAGTTGTCCATGGGGCAGTGGTCCAGGATGCTGGATGGATAGGGCTGGGGAGGGGTTTTCTCCAAGGGCTCTGACATGGAGGGACAGGCTGAAGTGAGTTCATTTATGACCCCTAAGAGTAGAAGGGGGCCCAAAAGACTCCCACTCCCAGACATACCTCAGAGCCGGCTGCATCCCTCACTCCACACCCCCAAACCTGCTCAGGACCCGTAAGCCTTGGGGTGAGAGGGAGGCAGAGAAGCCCCGACCTCCCAGCCAGGATTTTCGGTCTCCTACAGGATCAGGTGAGTCCCATTCAATGGAGGTGGGGGACTGAATTAGAACATTTCATAGCGACAAGTTCAAGTGCATCACTCAGGCCATCTCTAGTCTCCCTCCCCCACAGTTCTTGGCTTAGGGTATATAAATAAAAGCTCCAAGTTCCAGGGAAGGCTGGCTTGTCCTTATGGACTGAAGCTAGGTGCTCCCTGAGTAGGAGGCTTAGCTTCCAAATGCTTCAAGGCCTTCCTCAGAGGCAGGCCCATGGTTGGCTCTTTTTGTGGACGGGGACCTCACTGTCAGGGAGGACTGGTTGGCAGGAGTTCAGAGCTAAGGCCTCTGCTCAACTATGAGGTTGGACAACATGCCATGCTGGCCCAGTTTTCAAAGCCTTCCAGAGATGTCTCTGGCAAAGAAATGATTTGAGGTTCAGCAGCCTCTTATCTTTTGAATTAATATTTCCTCTGCTTTGCATTTTCAGGGCAGTGGGGTCTCCCTACCATCAGCTTGGCTGGGGTCTTTGGGATCATCGCAGGGGTGATCTCCTCTATGGTGGAATCAGTGGGCGATTATTATGCCTGTGCCCGGCTAGTGGGGGCCCCACCCCCTCCGAAGCACGCCATCAACCGCGGTATCGGCATTGAGGGTCTCGGCTGCCTGCTGGCTGGAGCCTGGGGGACCGGCAACGGCACCACCTCCTATAGCGAGAATGTCGGGGCCCTAGGCATCACCCGGGTAAGGCAGTTGGGGGTGGCCCCTGGGGGCAGGCGGGTCCCCTGAATCTGTCACTTGATGTGTTGGTTTTCTATTACTGTCGTTAACAGGCTATTACAAACTTAGTGCTTAAAACAATCTGAATCTATTATCTGACAGTCCTGGAGTTCAGAATCTGACTTGGGTCTCATTGGGCTAAAATCAAGGTGTGGGCAGGGCTATAAGAAAATCGGTTCCTCATCTTTTCCAGTCTAGAGGCTGCCGGCATTCCTTGGCTGGTGGCCTCCTTCCCCTGTCTTCAAAGCTGGCAGCATTGCCTCTCTCTGACGACTCTTCCACAGTCACATCTCCCTCTGGCCACAGCCAGGAAGGGTTCTCTGCTTGTAAGGCAGGAGTTCTTAACAAGGGGTCCATGAGCTTGAATTGAAATTAAAAGAAACACTATTATTGTGGGGACGTGATGGTGTGGCTGTGATATATTTATTAAATAATACATGGTATAGTGTGGACTTAGTAAGGGGTCCATGGTTTTCACCTGACTGGCAAAGGAGTCCGTGGCAAAGGAGTCATTTGATGACATTGGACCTACCTGGATAATCCAGGATAATCTCCCCATCTCAAAGTCCTTAACCCAATCACTACTGCAAAGTCTGTTTTGCCCTGTAAGGCAGCCTGTTCACAGCTTCGGAGATTAGGAAGTGGCCATCTTTGGGGGCCATTATTCTGCCTGCCACCCTTGACCTATGGATGTGGCGATTCCACAAGCAGAAAGTCATTCCTGGTACTGGCAGAAGGTCAGGGGCTTTGCGAGCACTGAAGAAATTCCTTTCTCTCTGAAGTTTACCAGCCCAGCCCTGTGTACAAGCTGCAAATCTGAATATTCAACTGTCTCTTGGTCCTCCCCACCAGAATGTCCCCAGGCCACCTCATACTCAGTGTGTGACCCCCATCCCTGCTTTTCCTCCTGTAATTCCTGTCTTGTGAGTTCACCCAGTCACCCAAGCCATCCTTAACCACCTCACCAGCCTTAAGCGTCCTCAAACACCTGAGGATTCTATTTTCTCAACACCCCTGGCACATTTTGTGTCCTCCCACTATCCCCATTGCCACAGCTTCATCTCTTGACTGGACATTGTGTCTCTAATTCACCTCCCATGTGGCTGCCCAAGGATCTTTCTGGAATTCAATTCTGATTAGATTAGTCCCTGCTTAAAAATCTCTCTGTGGGTCCCCATTTCCCTCAGTAAAGCCCCATAAAGTAAGTTCACAAGATTTCTCCAGAATGGTGCTCTGCAAAGTGACTTTGAAAAAAATATTATTCTATTGCTTCCCACATGTTTCAGTGTATCTTTGCACTGATTCCCAACACAAATCCTCTGATCTTTGGAAAAATACTGGTTCACCCCACTCCCCGCCCTGCATTTACTTACCGCTCTCTCAGTGATTGTGATATGCGGCCTGGGTGGCATCTCATCTTTCTAGCAGCAGATCTGGCCACCTCTCTGCCCTGCATGGCCTCTGGCACACAGTGGGACTAAAAATCTGTGAGCAAATAAGCAGAGCCAGCAGCCACCCTTACAGCAATCCTGTGTGTTGTGACACCATGGACTGTTTGATAGTTGTCCAAGATTTCAAAATCTTCAGTGCAAGGGAGGGGAACATTTTTCTGCATGAAGGCCAGTGATCCACACAGAAATGTAGCAGAAGAGGACTACAAAAATATAAAGCAGCAAATAATTTTCCCACTAGAGAGAAAAAAACATCTAAAACAGAACAGAAAATCATATTCCATAAACAGAATGAACATTCTTTGATATGTCATTTCTAAACTAAAGCCCTTTAGAAGAGAGGGAAGGAGCAGGAAAGAAAGATATCTAAGCACAGAACAGGCTACAAATCGAGTACAAAATAGATTAATTCTGAAACGCCACACTAGGCAAAGGCCACTTGCTTTTGTGGACTCACAGCTCCACCTTGTGGTCTTTTAAAGTATTGCTTCTAATAATTTAAACCCTTTGCATCTTAACTATGATGGGCTCAGACTATTTTGGGGGGAATTCAGGCCGCTGAAGATCTCCCATCACTTCTTTAGTTTGTCTTGGCTCCTTGCCCAGATGTCAGTCCTGAAGCCAAAAGAGGTCAAGGGCTGCATGATAAGTACACGTGAGGTAGAAGCATTGGGGATGACTTCTATCTTTATGGGACACCATCAGCATATCCAAGGGGCATTTATTGAGCCTGACAAATTGATCTATTGTGCTTATATTCATGCCTTTGTTCCCGCCATTAATTGTTAGTGTTGTAAGTAAAACACATGTGCTTTTGATGAGGTAAGAATCTCTAATGAAGACAGTTAAATAAATAAGCTCTTAGAATGGGAAGAGAAGAATAAGCAAAGGCAGCATCTGTTACTTTAGGGTTCCATTAATGGACTTTAACTAGTTGACATCAGAGGATCTTTTCAGAGCTGGGGATAGACACGAATGAGTGAGAAACAGGTTCAATCAAGAACTGCCCAAATATATTCATTGACAATAGACTCATGATGATATTAAGACAAGGACATTTGCCATACAGCCCTAGCTTTTTTTTTTTTTTTTTTTTTTTTTGCAAGTTGGAAAATAGTTTAATGACCACTCACCAAAATCCACAGGAGATTCTTAAATGTTTACAAGGACAAACTGTTCCACTACTGTTGCAATCACTGCACCCTTTATGGTAGAGAATCATTCATAAGTCAGAAGTTTTTTTGTTTTTTTTTTAAAGATTTATTTATTTATCCCCCCCCTTGCTGCTTGTGTTTGCTGTGTCCATTCGCTGTGTGTTTCTTCTGTGTCTGTTTATGTCCCCCTTGCTGTGAGGTCCTGCTGCATCAGACCACCGCGCCGCGCGGGCCGGCCTGCCCTCACAAGGAGGCCCCGGGAAGCGAACCCGGGGCCTCACACATGGTAAACGGGGGCTCTATCGGTTGAGCCACACCCGCTTCCTGTTGTGAGGTCCTGCTGCATCAGCCCACTAGGCTGTGCGGGCTGGCCTGCCCTCACAAGGAGGCCCCGGGAAGCAAACCCGGGGCCTCCCATATGGTAAACGGGGGCTCTATCGACTGAGCCACTCCTGCTTCCCCTTTCGGTCTCTTTTGTTGCAGCATCTTGTTGCGTCAGCTCGCCGTGCCTGCCCACCACTCCAGCTTGCCTTCTCCAGGAGGCACCGGGAAGCAAACCGGGGACTTCCCATGTGGTAGGCGGAAGCCCAATCGCTAGAATCACATCCGCTCCCCTCAAAAGTCATTTAATCCAGACATAAAAAAAACCCTAAGTCATAGCAACTTGAGGCTTCAGTGTGAAACCATGAAACCATTGAAGCTCTCTTAGAAGGGTTTACTCTCTTTGAAAGCAGCTCCCTATCCAGAGGATGCTCAAGGCTCTTGTGCTTTTCTTCTTCCAACTGGCCATGAAACTGTTAAATGTCTCACTGTGCCCTAAGAGGTCCTGATATTTAGTCAAGGCAAATATGAAACAGGCGGCATACCTTCCTCTAGGTGTGATGAATATCAGGGTTTTGAGGAAGACGTTAAAAGCTTTACATCCTTGGTGGACTGAGGTATGGAAGCACCAGTGCAGAAAGTCTCACGAGATAGGAAATCTGGAACCAGCACTTCTTCCTTCACTAATAGTCCTTTCTAGTCTTTGGCCTAGAAGAAGATGATTTTTTTGTGCTTTGAGTTAGAGATCTGCCCCTTTGACTTTAACCTTCGAACAGCCTCCCTCATGTTTGGGTTCTCACACACATCCAGTGCTGCTTCTACCACCTCCCAGGCGAAGACCTTGGAAATAGCAGACAGAGCAAAAACAACATTCTGAGGTGCCAGAGACGGATTGGATCAACCTTTTAATGGCTGCTTAGGGAAAGCTGACTGGCAATAGTCATAAGGTTCAGCTGCTCCTCAGAAAAAGAAGAAACCAGGGTTTGCATCTTCTGCATCTCATCTTTATTAACTTTCTGCTGCTTCTTTTTCCTTTCTTAGGATCTATTTTCAGTTTTTTGGCTGCAGGAGTAAGTAATGATGAGTCTTCCCTTTCAAATGCTATTAAATCTGAGATGTCCTGACTCTCGAGCTCGCCCTCCTCTGTCCCGGCTTCTTTCAAGTCCCCATCTCAACCCATCAGCTTCCTCCCAGATTACATCCACTTCTGTGGACCCCGAGCCCCAGGGAACCACAGGCATTTCATCCGACCTTCTGTCTCTCCACATTTGTGTGCAGGTGACACGCAGGCATTTTCCATTACTAACTTTTGAAAATGAGTGCCTCAAGGGCAGAGATCATTTTTGTTTCCCTGGATGTCATCACCCAGATCCCAGGGTTATACCCGTGTACCCTAGACCGAAACAACAATCAGTAATGTCGAGCAGTGGGTGCCTGGCGCAGTGGTGGGCTCCACGATGTAATGGGATGCGGCCACAGTCTACTCTCCTCACAGCAGAATTTTTGTTTGTAGAAATTTCATTTTATTTCAAGAAGATCAAATAGCCACCGGAAGGAGGTGAAACTTACATTCTTAGCATTTCAGTACTTCCAGCTACTTGTAAAACCCTGAGCAAACCTGGTAATAATAGCAATTGGTAACGACTCAAACCAGAACATGTTTTTTAGCCAAGTCTTTTAAATTTCAAACACAGAGCAACAATTAATCCTCTCCCCATAGAAATCACCTAGAGAAAAACTCACTTATAAGATTCTGGATGCTGCATAATACCACAAGAAGGGGACTCATCTCAGTTTTATATCCTAAAAGAACCTCCGTATATGTGAAGGAGAAATCATAGTTTATATATATATATCCCATAATGATTCCTTGTTGAGAAAATCCATCACTGTCCAAATTGAGATGTATTGTCTATTAATAATGAAATATAATAATTTCCATAAAGGGAGCTTTTTGAAATGTAAATCTAAATCAAAACCTGGGACCGCCCTGCTTAAAAGCCCTCTACTGAAGGTTTCCCTTGTCTTTGGATTTTATTCTGACTTCTTTACATAGCTCCCAGGGTAGCCGTCCTCTTCATTCCCATCTCCTACCTGTCTCCCTGCTTCACTGAACTCCAGGCACATGATTTTCCTTCTGTTCTCAAACCACCCAGGCTCCTCCCACCACAGGGTCTGCATTTGCTCTTTCCTTTCTGGAATGCTCTCCCACCAAATCTTCATGTGTGCGGCTCCTTCTCATCCTAGGCAGGCCTTCCTTGCCCACCCTCTCTAAAGCCTCCCATCCCAGCCACGCTCCACCCCATTACCTTGTGCTTTTGTCTTCAGAGCACATCTTGCTACTGGAAATTCTCTTCTTTCTTTGTCATTCACCTGTTTGGTATCTGGCTCTACCTACAAAGGTTGCAGTCTCCACTTACAAAGCAACAGACCATGTGGAAATGTAAATGGTGGGGTGTTAATCAAACAGGCATGGTTTATGAACTCCCAATGCTGTCTACAACCCCCTGGCGACTGACCACCAGGCTGGAGACAGGAGAGCTGAGCGCTCAGGCCCAGCCACCGTGGGGCTCTGGGCTC
Source organism: Cabassous unicinctus (assembly GCA_029593785.1). Taxonomy (NCBI): domain Eukaryota; kingdom Metazoa; phylum Chordata; class Mammalia; order Cingulata; family Chlamyphoridae; genus Cabassous; species Cabassous unicinctus. The sequence continues at coordinate 12,779 of JAQZBX010041357.1, forward strand.
CTCATTCCCCCTCCTTGGGCGTCAGTTTTCTCTTCTGTAAAATAGAGGTTCAAATAATAGGTCCTCTAGGTCTCCTTCCTAATGTGGCTTTCTGTGATTCATTAAATGTGCACTTATTGTGTGCTTCCTGCTTACACCAGCGCTGTGGGAAAGGGGTGGCTGTAGAAGGTAAAAGACATGAGAGTCCTGTCTCTGGGGAGCCTGTGATCTGATAGGAAATTATAAACTGCCATGCAAGGGATAGCACCACAAGCCATGTGCCGAGATATAACCTCATGCAGAACTTAATACATAACTCTGTGCTTGGGAGACCAGAGGACCCCCAGTGCCAAGAGTGAGACAGGCAGGCTGCAAACCTCACCACCATTTATTGAGTGCATCCTATGTTTAATGCTTACTATCGTTCTGAGCACTTCACCTACATTATCTAATTTAATCTTTTGGAGTAGGTATTCTTAATCTCACTTGGTAAATGTGGAGGCTGACATTCAGAGAGGTCAGGTAATGTGCCTAAAGTCACACAGCTAGTTAGAGGCAGAGCTGGGATTCAGCTCTGAAATTCCTGTTCCTACGCTGTGGGCCACACTGCTTCCCAAGGGAGGCTTCTTGCCTCCCTGTAAAGGATTCTTAGAGGAGGAGCGTTTGAGTCGCTGGAAGACAGTCATGGGAGCAGCAGAGTGGACAGGCTGGGGCAGGGGCCAAGGCCCTCAGATCATGCCCCCATCCTTTCCCAAAGCCCATTTGGGAGCAGAGGGGGCTGGCTGGGGGTTAAAAATTGCTGCTCCTGCGGGTCCCTGGAAGGCTGTTAGTGGTGCAGGGGCAGGCAGAGGCGGGGCATGTCCAGCTCCCCCCTCCACCGTAGCCTCAGGGTGTCTGGCCTGCTGAGAGCTGAGTTCCTCTTTCCCCCCTCCCTGGGCGCTGCAGGTGGGGAGCAGGATGGTGATTGTAGCCGCGGGCTGTGTGCTGCTCCTGATGGGCGTCTTTGGGAAGATCGGGGCTGCATTTGCCACCATCCCACCCCCTGTGATCGGAGGCATGTTCTTGGTGATGTTCGGGATCATCGCTGCCGTGGGGATTTCCAACCTACAGGTGAGGCGAAGTGCCCTGGCAAGCAAAGTAGCCGCCTTGCATCTCTTGAAAGAAATCCATGGAGTATGAGGTGAATGGGCCTGGACCAGGGGAGGAGAGGAGAAGGGAATCTTTGGTCCTAGAAACCACACTGGCCCTCAAATGAAAGATCAGCCAGAAGCATCCAAACCTCATCAGCCCAGAGCGAATTATCCCAGCGGCTCTGCTCCCAGGGTCAGGTGGGCATGGGGGCTCGGGCTTGCCCCTGACAGGCTGGAGCCACTCCAAGACCAGCCTTGCCCACCACCTCTGGAGGGGCCACAGGTGGCGGCAGTACGGGAAGGGGCCTCTGAAGGGGTGCTGGTGTTGACGGAGCTGGGCCTGCCTTTGGGACCTTTCTCCTGCAGTATGTGGACATGAACTCATCCAGGAACCTCTTTGTCTTTGGCTTCTCCATCTACTGTGGGCTCGCCATTCCCAACTGGGTGAACAAGAACCCCGAGATGCTCCAGACAGGTGATTCTCTGTGCCCCCGACTGCTACCACCCCAGGGTTAGAGCCAGTGGGGCTGGGGCTCTGTCCCTGAAGGAAGAAAGTCCTTGGTCCTTGTGAATCCCTGTCACTTTTGTCTCCATTCTAGGGATTCTCCAACTGGATCAGGTCATCCAGGTGCTGCTGACCACGGGCATGTTTGTGGGCGGATTTCTGGGCTTTCTACTGGACAACACCATCCCTGGTAGGACTCACCTTCGCTCTGGGAACAAGTGGGTTAGAATTTGGGCCACCCAGAGACTGTCTCCTCGCCCTGATGACCATGTCAGCCTGGTCACAACCTCAGTGGGCCCTGGGTCTGTGTGGGGTGTAAGGGCCCTATGGTGGGAAATCCATGAGAGTAAAAAGGAAAAGACACAGTGCCTGCTCCCTTAGAGTCTACAATCTAGCTGGTGAAGGAGACCACACATGTATTTATTTATTCATTCTCATTTTCAAGAAAAATTCATGGAGCACCAGAAGTAAGAAATCCAAAAACTAACAGGGGAAAAAAGAAGAAAACAGATAATTACAATGCAGTGTAATAAGTGTTGTGATGAATAAACTGAGTATACAAGTGCTTAGGAAGTTGATAGGGGAGGAGTCAAGAGGGTTCAATCATTGAAGGCTTCCTGGAAGAGGATGTCCAAACCCATTCTCCCCTCCTCGGCAGGCAGAGGTAAATGCTGCGTTTTTGATCCTCCCAAAGCCTCTTGTAAGGATCTCCCTGAGAGCACCTGCTTCATTGTATTCCATCTTCCACATTTCTTCTCTCCACCAAATGTAAAATGTTTCCTCATTCCAGAAATCTTAAAATGTGGCGATGCCTGCCTCCTGGAGTTGAGGAAAGTACTGTGGTTCACACGTGGTTGTACCCCGGTGCACCCCACAGGGTCAGCCACACAGTAGGTGCTCATGGAAGGCTTGATGAACTGAGTTGAGCTGAGGGGGCTTCGAGGAGGAGGAGATCCTGTTGGCAGTTGGAGGCAGAGTGCACAAAAGCACTGAGAGGAGATCTCGCGAGTGCCAGCAAGGGGCGCCAGAGGCTCCCTCCACCCCACTTCCTCCACCCCTCTTCCCCCACCCCATCCCACTCTATCCAGCCCAGCCTTGACATCTTGCTGTCTCCTATTAGGAAGCCGGGAGGAGAGAGGCCTCCTGGCCTGGAATCAAATCCAGGAGGAGTCTGAGGAGAGTTCGAAGGCCTCCGACGTCTACAGCCTCCCCTTTGGGATCGGCACCAAGTTCTGCACTTCCTCCTGCCTCCAGTACCTCCCCTTTTGGCCCAGGCTGGAGCACGGTGGGAAAATGGAGGTGTGAGTGAGCCAGCTCAGCCTCTGATCCCAGGATGCCACGGGAGAGCGCCAGAAGGATGACTCAGAAATCAGGATGTGAGGCTTCTCCTCAGACATGTCCAAAAGTCCCTCCCCGGGAGCATGTGCTGCTCTCCCTGTTGTCTGACTAGGGTCCCCGCCGACCTGAGCACCTCCCAGCCTGGCTACTGTGGCAGCCAAATAAGTATTAAATTAAGATCATGATAAAAAAGCTTCCACCCGGTCACTTGGTCACCACAGACTGGCCTCAAGCCGCCGCCTTCTACTGTTCTCTTATCCTCACCTAAACAAGTGTAACCCGATGTCCACACAGAAACTGCTGAGTCCATGTGCTCTTGGCAGGATTTTGCAGCATTGGGAGGAAGAGACCTGACGTGGGACAGGGCACAGAGATGGGGCTGCTTGCTGGAAGGTGACCAGGAATAGTTCTCGCTGCTTCTCCAAAGAGGCAGGAGGCTCTGCTGGCCTCTCCATGCCCTCTGCCTCTGTCCCCTGCCCCTCCAGGTGGGCTGTTCAGGAGTGGGGAGGACCACTTCTTGTCTCTCCTGATCCTTCTCTGAGTTCCTGGTGTGCCAGCCCCGGTCCAGCTCAGGGAGTGTGATCTCCCTAAGTTGATACCGAGGCTGAACATCATGGTTGGCAGTCCCCGCTGTCCCCTGTTCTGCCCACAAGCGTCCCATGGGCTTCCCACTGCTCCTGGGCCTCCCCTCCAGTAGTGACTGCCCTGCCTGGAGAGGGATTCATGGGTTGGACGAGGGGTGCCAGGCCCAAGAGGTAAAGTCTGGGTGTGGCAGGACAAGGATTGCAGCCTTTTTTGTATCAAAGTGGACTGTAGGCTGCCAGGAAGCTGAGCTCAATTCTGCTGCTTTGGACTTCTCTGGGAATTTCCATTGTTTCCCTAGGGCACTCGGGCTTCTAGTTTTGATGGGCACTGGTAAGAAAAAAAAATTCATCCTCTCTCTCAACACCTCCTCCTCCACCAAGAATTTCACCTTTGCTTGGCCGAACCCACTGCCTCTGCTCCCAAGAGAAAGAAGGGGAGACATTTTGCTGCAGGGGTCAGGGAAGGGGAACATCTAGAGACCATTTTAGTAGGGATTCTACCACCCTCCTCCCCCACCAGTCACCCATCTCTGGCATTGTGGGGGCATTTGCACCTCTAATGAACTTTCCAAAGTTTGGCGATTCTCAGTCTTTCATCAAAATGGACATGAGGGATAGAGAGGGGAAGCAAGTGTGTGTATCACGGCCACCTGTGCATGTGTGTTATGAAGTGGGGGGTGATGCAGGGTGGGTCCACCAAGTACCACACCTGTAACTAATATAATTACACATCCCTGCTCTAAGCTTTGAGCCCAAACGTCTTAGAGACGGAGGTGTATCTGGGGAGATGCCTGGGAAGGGTGTGGGTAGATGCTCTGACTACAGCCTTAGGCTTGTTTCCTTCCCTCCCAGAGCTCTTCCAATAAAACCTTCCAAATGCCTTCCATGCTCAGGCTAATTTTAATAACTGAGTGACTTTGGGAATGGATGGGATAGTAGGGTAGGGTGGAGGGGACAGAGACCTGGCTTTGGGATGCAAAAGAGAGGACACAGGTGGAAAAAATAAAAATGGGGATTTTTTAAGGGATGAGTCCCGACGCCATGACCCAAGGAGGAATGCACAGCGAAACCCCCAGACCTCAGATCTCCTTCAGTTCTTCTGCGTGGTAACTCAAGCCAAGGGGAAAAAATTGGCAGGGAAGAGGGTAGTGACCTTCAGTGTGGGCAATTACAAGCTCTTACATTTAGGGATATATAATCTGAGCTCTCTTCATTGGGGGATGGGTTCGGAGTGGTCAGTTTGGAAGACTCTTCCCTGCTGACACCCAAACTACCAGCGAGGAGTCGCCATCAGGGAGAACATCAGATTCCACCCTTCCTCGGACAAGTCTGGTTGCAGTGCCTTAAAACAACATGGAAAAAAGGAGGCAGGGGGATTGCCAAGGAAACTTCAGTCTAAAGGGGCTGAGGAGCCCCTGCCCTTACCTTCTTCCCCCTGTTCTGGCCTCTCCTCCCCACCCCCATCCCCCCACCCCACCCCACCCCACCCCGCACCTGGATCAACAGCAAGTAAACCTGGGGATTTATAGTCTGTAATGGGGACTTGTACTCTGCAAATTGGCTCTCTTTGTCACTTTTCAACCCCTTCCTCTCTACCTGCAGCCCTTAATCTGTTATTTTCTCCCATTTCTCTTTCTCCATTCTGTAATAAATTACTGGCCTAACTAAAAAAATAAAATAAAAATAAATAGATAAATAAAAGGGGGGAAGGAGGTGAAGCAGGGGTGGAGTGTGATACAACTGAAGCCTGTAATGTAACGGACAATGGCGATGGTAAGACTCCTAAGAGCAGCCCGGGGACTGCATTAGCTCAGCCAGGGCCAGAACACTGTAGGACAGGTGGTGCCCTGCGAAGCTGGAGAGCTGAATTTTAAGGGAAGAGCAAACAACACGTCATAACCCAGGAGATGATCCCGGCTGAGAACACCTTGAAACCCTTCCGACTCCCCGAAGAACCCTAAAGGGAAGGGAAGATCCTGCAGGCGAGCCCTGACCTTAAAGCCCAGCATCGCTGTGGGCCGCAGGCTCTGGTTGAGTGCGGCCATCTGGAGGGGGTCACAGCCTCAATTCCCTGCCACAGACACACGTAAGAGCCCCATGTAACTAGTCAGCCCTTTGGGCCTCAAATGGAGAAGGCTTAACTAGATTAAAAATAGGGGGAGGCTGGTTTGGGGTTCTTGGAGCTGGGAAGCACACTGGGAGAATTCACAGAATCCGAGGGAGAATCATAAGAACTAGGCCTGGAGGATGAGAACTGAGGCCCCCTACTCCCTTCCTTCCTTCCCTCCCCTGTCCCCTCTTTCCCACTCTCCCCTTCCTCCCTCCCTCCCTCTCTCCCACCGGGCCTCTCTGTGTGTCTCACTGTCCGTCGCCCTTCGCCACTTCTCTTGGCCTGTTGGCCTCATTCACTCCCACTGCAGCCGAGGACGATGACCATGCCCACCCAGGCTGACCATCTCCAGCACTGTGACTGCACAGTCAAAAGGAAAGGACAGCTTCCCCACAGGCTCTGCCAGAGACATCCAGGGAGGACTACGGTATCACAGGGCATCCTACGCAAGCAACCTTTCTAAATGCTGATTTCAAAGACTTTCTCTTTATTGTCCCTAATTTAAAATCCTGTAATGGTTACTTTATAGTATGGCAGCTGTTCCTTAAGAAAATGAGCCTGAAGATCTTGTCACAGTGTGGGAAATTAATGGGCACAGAGACCAAAGCCTTTAAGAATCCACTTTATCAACTCTAAATTTTCTCCCTGCGAAGCTGAATTAGCTCCCACTGGCAAGAAGGTCTCTTGGTTATACTGTCATCTGCAGACATCGAGAAACCCTGACAGGACCCTGCATTATTCCTGCTTTTACAGAAGATGTCCTTGCAGGTATCTCAGTTGGTGAAAATCTTGTTTTTTATCCCCACCATTTGCCAATGACGTTTTTGATCCAATCCTGCTCTTTTAAAAGCATTTTTTTTTCACTCCTAACACAAGTATTTTGTATTGATTTTATACTGTATCCAGTCTGTTTTGTTCTTAGAGCACATTTTGCAATCTTGGCCTGTGAAAAACTGACAGTTATCTTTATATAATCTGTCGTAAGACATTTCTCTAAAAATATTCCTTTTTGCTATATGGTTAGATAATACCCGTATAAAATGTAACCTTTGTGAAACTACTTGGAAGCTGATGAACAAACAGAAATTCACACCTCACTTCAGGATAATGAAGAATGGGGAAGAACTTTAATTCCATTTCTTATTGGACATCTCCACCCTACTTGTGCTTTGAACCTCATGTCATCAGATTTTACACCTATATCCTTTTTCATTGTTGGCACCTATAGATCCTGGGTTACTAGCCCTCATGGGTCACTGCCTCTCCCGCCAACAACCTTCCTGTCTTAAAGATTGGTGACTTCATATCCACTTTGCTCATCCTTCAACCCCGCCCCTCCAATAATCCTGTCCTCCGTGCCGTCTCTGCCGCTCATTCCCATGGCCTTGTTCCAGGCTGAACCTTGTGGTCACCAATGGCTGCGCCTCCCCCACAATCTCATTTTCAAGCAATTCTCTTACCACCACCTTCCATTTCTTCAGATCACTAGCTCTAGTCCCCCCAGCCCCATAATTTCTTAAAATCCAAATCTACCAATCCTCTCGCCTCACTCTTGTCTTCACTTCCCTTCTTACCCAGCTTCGATTCCATGGTCCATCATCATAAGCACTCCTAATGTCTTCGGATTGCTCTCTCTCCATCACACTCACCTGGCAAAACCTTAATACTGATAAGAAACAGCTCTTTACCTACTCTGTGCCTGCAACCACACGGTGGAACATCCCTGGAGAAAAACACACAACCGTACTGCCTGGCCGTAACTTGGATTCACGCCCATGAACTTCATGTGGGCTCTCATTGCTGCGGGGCCGTCATGCCCCATTTCCCAGATCCTTCTCTCTTTTTCCTCCCTTCCAACTCCACCCCATCCTGATTCTCAGCTTCCTGTTTTACTGCGACATCTGTAGAGAAGCAATCAGAAGAGAACTTCTGCAAGCATCCATCACATCTCTGCACCCACCAACTCTGTACTCCTGTCCTCAACTTCCCCTCTTGTTACTGTAAATGAACAGTCTGCGTCCCTCAAAAGCTAGCCCCAACGCCCTGTGCTCCAGACCCCCTCCCCTCATTCCTACTAAAGAATTTCACTCCAGCAATCCTCCCCTTTCTCTTGAATCAATTTTTTTCTCTTCTAATAAAATGTCGGCATATAAACCTGCTTTTATTTCTACCATCTTAAAAAAAAAAAAAGGCTAGTTTTCATGAGTATATAACCTGGTGGGCATAAAGAGATAAGGTCATGCTGAAATCCCCTCATTTGTAAGAAATGTGTTGCTAATCCATGGCGTGGGGTTTAGCCTCTCCAGGGTAGCGGGGGAGGTGCTTTCTCTAACTCATGAAGAGCAGGCTCAGCCTGCCTCCTGCCCCTTCCCTCCCTGCCCCTGCAGCTCTTCAAGTCCTGTCCAGCTCTGCCCTTTCTTTCTTTTCCTTTGGCTGAAACCTCTAGGACTTCAGACGCTCCCTAGGTTCTCACTGACGCAGATGCTATCCAGACAGGCTCACTTTTCAAGTCTGTTTTCCTGTATTTTAGTTTCCTAATGCACAGTCATCAGGGAACAAGAGCAGGAAAAACAGCAGGAGAGGAGGGAGCCGAGCTCCCGCAGGGGTATCTGTAAGCCCAGGCCCCATCCCTCTTTTGGAAAAGTGCTTTCCTCAGCTGTCTTTTTTCTGTCAGAATACATGGTTTCAGAGCTCCAGGGACGAAGCAGGTAGTTGTCTGAGAAGTGGGGACAATTTAATGACATTTCCAAAGACGCTGAAAGACCTGGTTTTGTTTAGAATTAGTATTTGAGAGGTGCCTTTTTTTCTGAGTAGCTGGTGCAATGAGAGCGAATTGATGGATGTGGTTTGGGACAGGGAACTTGATTAAACCAGGACCGTGTAGCAATGAGTTACCCTTGCCAGATATCAGGTGTGTTGCGTTCAGTCTGACTCACAGACCTGTCACTGCTCTACCCACACAACCGGCACTCAATAAATGTTTAATCTGTTGGAGCACAAGGTTTTAGTAAACTCAGAGGTAGCCACCAGTATCCGAACCCCTTCAGGTCATATGGTGCCTCAAGCTTTAGGCCTCCGATTCTCCCTCTTCCACCTGAGTCTTCTTCCTGCCTCCAACCTTGACCTCTCTCACTATCCCTTCACCAGCCGCAGCTGGGAATTGATGTTGGCGGCTGATGCTTCACATCTGTACTTCCTATTCCTTAGTGGTGGGTTGGAGCTCTTTACACTTCCTTTCTACTTAAAACAACAACAAAAATGTTCCCCTTCACTAATTCACTGAAGAAAAAAATAAAGACTGAGTTGAAGGTGAGGACAACTGAGGTTCTATTCTATTCATTGTTTTTGCTTCAGCCAGTTGTTTCATTTTTCTTTTCTTTTCTTTCCAACTTTCAAACTTACAGGATGGTTGCAAAAATACTACAAAACCCAACCAGAGAACTCCAATATACCCCCCACCCAGACGCTCAGATCCACCAGTTTTCAACATTTTGCCACATTTGCTCTATCATTCTACCAATCTATCCATCTATCTATCATCTATCTATTTATTTTCTAAACATTTGAGAGTAGGTTATATACATCATGCTCTTTGAACATTTAATACTTCCCTGTACGTTTCCTATTGACAAAGATGTTCACTTATGTAAACACCTTCAGTCAGCTATCAAGTTCAAGAACTCTAACATTGATATAAAGCTTACAGTCTATGTTCCAATGTTTCCTTATGTCCCAATAACATCCTTTTGGGCCTTTTCTCCTCCATTATTAGATCCAGCCCAGGATCATGTACTGCATTTAATTGCCTTTGTCTCCAGCTGCTTTTAAAAAAAAAAAACATTGTGGAAATATATATAAAACATAAACTTCCCTGTCTCAGCCACTCCCCAACATACCATTCAGTGGAATTCATCACATTCACAATGTTGCACTAACTGCCCTCACCACCATTCATGACCAGAACTTTCCCATCACTCCAAACAGAAACCCTGTATCCACTTTGCCTTAACTCCCCATTCCTCCCCGCCACCC
>JAQZBX010041358.1:0-22377 GCA_029593785.1 Cabassous unicinctus
TGCCCCCCCCCCACCCCCAGGTTTTTCTGTAGGACTAACACTCTAGCTGGCACTTTTGGGGGCATCCCCAACAGTTCATACACTGGGCTGAACTGTTTTAAAAAATTGACTACCTCTGCCCACATACTGGAAGTTGGCCACCCTGGGATTTTCCCCTGCGGATTCCCATTTCCCTCAGCTTGTTTCATTTTTGGTCTCCTGGCTGGCTCGCCAATGTCTGGCCAAGAACCTACCAAATAGGTTCCACCAAAGTTTGATTGGAACTTAAGACCAAAAAACAAAGTAGGCCACTCCATGTAGCAAAATAGTAACAGTTTGTTAGGGAACTTACAGACCAGGAAGCTGGTCCGGGGCAGCTGCAGGATGTTCAAAGTAGCACTCCATGTCACCCAGGGGGTTAGATGGGGTCAGGAAGGCTCAGAGCCAAGTCAGGATTTGCAAGACTTGAAGTTACCAATATGTAGCAGAAGTAGTTCTAGTACAGATAAGTATCATGTTTAGGAATGTGCACATGCACTCTAAGATGCACTTACAGGGGAGGAGTATTGTCTTATCTAGGAATTTATGACTTCTCTGGTTTGTGGCCTCACAGATGGGAAATCTTAGACACACTCCTGGAAACTTGAATAATTGCTAAAGGTTTCATTGCTAGTAAATATCAAAGCATATTTATCCCAGAGGAGTTGACTCTTGAACCTGTATTTTGTTCATGATATACTACTTCCAGTGGTAGAGACAGCAGTGGTAGGAGCAGAAACAATTTCAAGTTCTCTGTTCATGCTACCCATGCCCCATAACCTAGTGTACCAATGATCCCAGTCCCAATGGAGTTTTTGTAATTAAAAAAAAATTCTTAATATCCATGTATAGATAGGCATAGGTAATTTTATATGACTAAATAAATAAGATCATAACATATTATACATGCTAGAAATGTTTTAAATGACTTTTCTTTTTTTTTCCTTGCTTTTTTCTTTTTGTTTGCCTCTCTCCTCCCTGAATTCCACCGCCATACTACTCCCCCACATACCCTTCCCATATCCATGTTTCAAACTCACTAGTTATATATCCAGATCTTTCTCTATGCACATATGTGAATATATGTCACATATGGAGGTTTTTGCTATTGTTTTATAAAAATGGGATCATGTAGATAATTTTTTGTATTTTGTTTTTCTCATCCCACAATACCTATAGGAAATCCAAGGGAACTGGTACAGCTCGTATTGTTCTTTTAATGGCTGTATAAAATCTGTGATATAGATGTGTGGTTATTTATTCAACTGTTACCCTATGAATGGTCATTAACTTTATTTCCATTTTGTTGCCACTAAAAACAAAGCTATAATAAACATTCTTGAACATGTATCCTTACATACTAGTGTTTGGGTTTTTCCTATGGCATTGATTCCTAGTTTCTAGGTCAAGGGGTGTATGCATTTTTAATATTAATGACTTTCCCCAGATTACTTTGCAAAAAGACTGTGACACCCACTAGTAATGTATGACAGTCCTCTACATCCCTGTCTCCAAAAAGCATTTTACCTCTTTTTTTCCAGGTGGGTATAAAGGAGTGCTTTGTTTTTGTTGGAATTTTATATTTCCCTCTGTGCTAGTGATTATATCTTTTCATATGTTTATTAGCTTTTAACTTGCTGTTCTGTTAATTGTCTCTTCACATATCCTTTTCCTCTTTTTTTTACTAAACTATATTTTTCTTGTCAGTTTTTAAGAGCTTGTTTAACATTCCCAGATGTAATCTTTATCTGTTAAGTTTGTATTTCTTCCATCCCAAAATTTAAAAATTGTTATGTAGACAAATATATCTCTTTTCCCTTGAGTTTCCAGTATTCCTGGGTTGTTTGAGGTTTCCTGAACCCATAGTTTGTCTGTTCATTCTCTAGCATTTCTTTTGGGACTTTTATTGTTTTATTTTAATCCACCTGAATTTTATTTTTGTGACTGGTATGAGATAGGGGTCCAACTTGATTTTTTTCCAGTTGACATGGACAGCTGGACCAGCACCATTTGTTAAATAACCCATCCTTTCCCCATTGAGTTGAGGTACCATCAGCTCTATGTTGAATTTTCACATGTATTGAGATCTCCTTCTGGATCCACTCTTCTGTCCACTGATAAATCTGTCTTTTCTTGGGCCAACACCCAGACTGAATTGATCACAGTGGCTTTAATTCTGTTTGCTTTCTGACAAGGCAAGTCCCCTATCATGATCCTTTTTTGTCAGGTGTTCCGTATATGCTCCTGCACATGTACAGGTCACTGTGAGTTAAACTCTTCATGATTTGCTGTGCTCCGACCCTTGCCTTAACCTCTAATGAGTGTCTCCAGGCTCTGGCCTAGCCATGGGAGAGAAAGTTCTGAACCAGCTCTCCCCAGTAGGATCCTACCAGAGCCTAAGGCCTCATTTGCCCAGTTGCCTACCACCTGAGTATCAGCATCCTTTCAGCTTAAGAAAGACATATTTGAGTTGGGAAAAGAGGGTAAGGAAGATGCATTTAGATTGCATTTTGCCAGAATCACCCACCCACCCCCACCCCGTTTTAAGATCCTTACCAGGGACAAGTGGCCTTAATCTATATGAAAATTGACTATAACGGAAGTTTCCAGAAGTTTCAGAGAAGCTCCTCTTCATTAACTAGACTTACATTCAAATGACTTGGCTGTTTCCAAAATCCAGTTAACTCCAAGATTATTTTAGTTTGGTTTGATGGATTATATCCAAAAGTGCCATTTCAAATATATTTTGAGCACAGATCTTGCTACTGGGATGCCTTTATGCTTTTACATAGGAAGGCTTTTAATATGAAAGCATTCATTTGGGCATATTTATAATGCAGGGTTTTTGCTTCTGTTTTGCTACACTTTAAGGTTTCAATGCCAGTATCTCAGATCATATTCCTAAAGATCTCTGGGGAGAGAAAAGCCCTCAAAGTGCAGCTGTTACTAAATTGTATCAAAGGCGCTTAGACAGTTCTCTATTAGAGCCAATGCCTCCCTCCCACTCCTGCCAGCTGGCCTTGTGCTCCTACCATCAGGACGACACTGACCTCAGCTTATCTTGTATGTGCTGCAGGAATATCTCCTGGGAACAGCCCCTTGCAAGGCCTCATCAACTGCCTGAAAGAAATCCTTGTGCCGGAACCCCAACAACCTGAGGCTTCGCCAAGCAGATTGTCTCCTCTCCCTGGCCTCGGCAGGTCGAGGCCATTGGGACCTGGGGGCCCACCCTGGGAAGGTGAGTCCCTGGAGACCTTTTCTCCCTGAAAATCTTTAATTGCCTATCTATCAATTTTTTTTTTGCTCCAAAATGTCTTTCTTAAGGATTATTACCAAGTTGGCTCTTCTAGTATAATCAGTGGCATATTTCTGAAGCCCGTGGCTTTCTTAATGGAGAATAAAATTTTGTTAGCTAGAAAAAGGAAACTCAAAAACATAAAAGGAATGTGATTCCTTAACTTTGCCGTGGTTTCTTTTGTGTCCTTTACTCTTCCTGACATGAGATCTCTGGGGAGAAAAGATGGTAGTTAGTCATTTAATGTGGACACTAAGATACTTAGTGTGGAGTTTGGGGCGCTCATGGGCTGCACAGACTCCACACGGCTGCTTAAACCTTTCCAGCCCGGGTTTCCTCATCTGTACTGTAGGAATAACTATTCCCACCTCCTAGGGTTGTTGTGAGGTTTAAGTACAATAATGTGGGTAAAAAGCATGAATGGCAGTGCCTGGTCCTCCTCAAATGTAAGTTCCATTCAGGTCCAGAGAACTATCGAAAAGTAGCGGCCCAGTCAGCCTCCTTCCTTCAAATGTGTACTTAGACTAATACCACGTTTTGCTTTTATAATGTACTTTTGTATCTCTTTCCCCATTTCATCCATCCAGTTCTGGGAGGTATGTAGACAGGCATTTTTGAACTCAGCACCAAGAAGACAGTGGCTCACACAAGACTAATTGAGTTACCAGAAAACTCACACCTCCAGATTTCTGGCCCTGTACCCTTTTAACTATACTACCTGGATTGTCCACTTTCCGTTGTTTGTCTTGAGGACTGAGGACCATGAGCTCAAGGTGAAAATCTGTTCCTTTTTCCTTTAGTGAAGACAGAGGCAGCTTCAGGGGATTGTCCCCTTGAGGGTCTGTTGAAGTGTCTGAAGGAGATCCCAGAGGCCCGTGGCAGGCATCCCAGCCCCTCGGGAGCAGGGGATCCGCAGCAGGAAGAGCCAGGGGCCTGGAAAAGGACTGCTGGAGGTAAAGGCCACCTGCGGGCTGGGAGGCTCCTCTGGAAGCCCGTTTCCTTTGCCTGCTCCAAGCAGGACTGCACACAATGCTCAGGCCCTGTGCATCAGCATGTCGGTCAGAGAAACCAGATTTGGGGGTCCATCACTGTGTAAATGGAACTAGGCATGTAGGAGGTGTTTAGTAAATACTTGGTAGTTCTCCAGATTGGCTCTTACAGTAGCAGCAGAAGGAAGGAAGGGATAGTAGAGGGAGGAGAGAGACCAAGAAAATAGAAGACGTAGTTCCAGCTCAGGAGGCAGTCACGATAAAATTTTTTTTAGGAGGTACTGGGGATTGAACCCGAGACCTCATATGTACAAAGCAAACACTCAACCGCTGGGCTACACCCACTCTGCTCACGATATAATTTTGATTTGAGGGTTTTTATCACATTTGTTGAGGTTGTGTTAGCTGGGATGGGTGACATTTTCACACACTACAGCTCACCAGTACTCATTAGCTTTTCAGAACAAAGCCTTGAGAAAAGTGTATTGAGACAGTTTTAGTGTCTGTTAGACACTGTTAGTCTTGGAGGAAAAATCCTAATGTTGGTGCTGACTGAGGAGGGCTTCCATGCCATTCCCTCAGTAGAAAGCCAGGGAGGCACCCCAGATGGCCTGGGGTGAAAGGAAGATTTGATTTGGAATTAGCTGCTGGTGATTGACAAGTGACTGTATATCAGAGCAGGTGATCGTGGTGGAAGCAAAGGGGCCTTGGAAGCCCCATCCTCACCCTGCAAGTAGAGGGTGGGCTGCATTCTTGTGGAATCCGGTCCACCCAGACTGTGGCCTCATATGACTCTGGGTGGGTCTAGGCCTGAAACCTGGGCTTCCCAGTGGCTCCCTTCTCACAGGGCCCAGACCCTCCCAGAGCCCGTCTCCCAGCCCAGGTCCTGGAGCTGGTGGCATTCTCCCTGTGGTGAAGATGGAGGACGGCTGGACCCAGAGCCCCCAGGGATGCACTCCCTACCCCACAGTCCCTGCATTCTGGCAGCTCAGCAAGCGGACTCACAGCTTCTCTGCCTCCAGTAGCCTGGGAGGCCACGGGGACACCAGAGGGGTTGAAGTGCCCAGCTGGGGCCCTGTGGCTCAAGGTGAGGTCTGGGGTGGTCTGCTCGCCTTCTCCCCAGTGGGATCCTCATTCACCTGGGCAAGGTTCTGCCTGCCACAGGGGAAGAAGAACTTGCCCTTCCTCTCGGGCAGGGAGGCTGTCCACCTGGCCCTTCCTCTCACGTCCTTAATCCATGCCCTTGCCCCAGTGAGCCTTCTGCTTTAAGGACATTCATTTTGCAGTGATTTCCTGACTCCTAAAGCCAGTCAGTGCACACATGTGGCTCTTCCCATCCTCCCACCTCGGGGCCTGGAAGCCCAGCTTTCTTCATTCCCTCTGTAGGAGCAGACAGGGAATGAAAAGGATTTTCTGCATGGTGGTTCCCCCAGAGCCCAATAGGATTCGACGTCCCTGCAGAAGGCAGGCCACGGGGCAGGGCTGGGGATGTGCCAAGGATGATGACAGGGTGATCTCTCCTGTCCCAGCCAGCAGTGCCTCAGCCTCACCCCTGGAAGCCCTGGAAGCCTGTCTGAAGGGCATTCCCCTGAAGGCGTCATTACCTTCCCAGCCGCTGACCACCTCTTGGTCCCGGAGCCCCCAGCAAGGAGAGCCTGGGTTTCAGAGGCCCGAGCCGCAGCCCCACAGATCGCACAGCGAAGGTAGCCTGTTGCTGTGGGCCCGGGGTGGCATTTGTCCCTAAGGCACTGTAACAGAGGGAAATGCTAAGAGCACCTTTAGGTTGTCTGTCCCCTTCTCCCCATCCTGGGTGTCCTGAGGTACAGTACCCTTACCCAGAACTCAGGCACACCTTCTTCCTCCCTCCCCCGCCCCTTCTTTTCATGCCACCCCCACACCATTCCCCAAATTAAGTGAAAACCAGTTCATGTTTTCCTGCCCCACTTCCTTCTCTTAGAATTCCTGTTCTCTCTAGGAATATATAAACTGGTGGGTTTAAGTGGGTCACCGGAGCCGTCAGTGCCTTAACCTCAGGGAAACCTGATGGGGGGACACTTGGGGGCAAGGTCTCCTGTGTACCACCCCCATGGCTCATCCCAGGGAGTGCTGTTCAGGGCTCTCCTGTGATGCCAACTGTGCTGTTTCCCACAGAGGGGACCATGGCACCTCTTCTTCTACTAGGCCTGCAGGGATGTGGAAGGGACAGCCCTGCCCGCCCCCCAGGCCTCCGCTGCACCCCTACCAGCTTCTCCTCATCCAGCAGCACCGACGGAGACCTGGATTTCAGGAGCCCGGAGGGAAGTCAGGGTCACCAGCCTGGGAAAGGTGAGCTGTGAGCTGGGCTGGCTGGAGGGGGGATTCAATCCTGGGAAAACACGCTCAAGACCCCCCACCCCACTGTCTCCTCACCTAACCTGGTCAGGCAGCCGCGCCCAGTGCTAGAAGCAGAGCCGGGAATACAGAGGAGGGACAGGCAGGGGATTTGTGTTTGGGTGTGGGGGGCGGGGTCAAGAGGGGAGGACGTGGCCTAAGAGCTCTTAAAAAAATAAAAGGGATCTCCTTAAGCAGCAAATTCTTCCTTATCCAAGACACAAAGAAGTAAGTGCCTGTAATATCAGGCTGTCCTCTGGTTTAGGAAAAACCGTGATGAGTTTCATATAAAACAACCCTGAAGAGTATATTTGGTAACCTTGTGTCTACCCTACATCTCTCCAAGTAGAGTTATTCATCACGACCCGTGTTATAATCCTTAGGGCTTGTATAGGACTATTCAGTGGCCCCTCTTGGCTTCAGCTGAATAAACCAAGTACTTTTGGTCTGTCTTGTCCCATAGACACCTGGTTGGCTTTGCAGTCCTCTGCATCCTGCCAATCCATTGTTAGTGGGTCGGTCTGGGCCAGCTGGAGCCTTTGAGAGGAGGACTGAGGCCTTCCAGGGTCCATCACAGCCTCGATTTCTGGACCCCACCAGTGTTTAGCCCCAGGGGTGTGGGAGCTTTTCACCCCAAATGCTTTTCCACAAAACCAACTTTTCATTTTTATTTTTTTAATAGGTGATAATACAATCACATGATTTTGTTCAAAAGCTACAAAAGGTTAAATAGGAAAAATGGAATCTCCCTCACTTGTCCTTCTCCCTTCCCCAGGGTCAGCCACTATTGTAAGTTCATTTCCCTTCCCAGAGATATTCTGTGCGTAATCAAGCTTTTTGTTTACTCACGAAAATGGTAGCATTCCACACACATTCTTTCAACCTTGCTTTTTGTCTTTTTTTCTATATTCTGTCTTCATAATACTCCTTCGGCATGAGAGCCACTTCATTCTTTTTCACAGCTGCGCTGTAGTGTGTCGAATGGTTTAGCACACTCCCTTTTACTGTATCCTCTATTGATGGACTAGGTTTTCTGAGTAACACAAGACTGCAGGGGATTTCACTCTGCCTTTTTGTCCCAGAACTCAGCAAATGTTCTGTGGGGAAAACTGTGTGTGGGCTCCTCTGATTTACACTCTGCGCATCAGGTGCCCTGCACACAACTGCCAAATGGTCTGATGGTTTCTCCTTCCTCTCCCTGTGCCCAGAATCAGCAAACACCTTCAGGAAAGAAAATTGTCACAGATGTCACCTCACCCAGGAAAGGCTCATCCCTCTCTACAGCTTCAGTTTATCTAGCCCATGTCTCTTCCATAGCTCTCATCAGAAATAAGATTTTTTTTTGCAATTTATGTGTTTTTTCCTAGTGGTTACTGCATTATTGTCAATCGTCATGGCCTTCAACCCTACCCAGAAGCCCAGGTGCCTTTAATATCAACTTTCTTTAGGTACTGAAGGAAGTGACAGAAGCCTTAGCACATTCGCTCTTTAAGACCATCTTGGGGGTGTCATCTGTCGTGATGGGTGGCATCACGGTGGCAGCTTGGTGTAGATGGAGCCCAGCACCCGTGTGTGTGGCTAATCACCCTCAGTTCAGCCTGTTGACCATACTTCTATGTAGGTGGCTGCCTTAGTTTGCCAGGCTTCCATGACAAACACCACACAAAGGGTTGGTTTAAACAACAGGAATTTCTTGGATCATGGTTTTGAGGTTAGGCCAAGTCCAGAATCTAGGTCAGAAAGGCTTGCTTTCTCCCTGAAGACTGCAGTGTTCTGGCACCGGCTGCTGGCAGTCCTTGGGGTTACTTGGCTTCCCCATCACACGGCGATATCCTCTCCTTTCTCTTCCTTTCCCACTGACTTGAGCTTCTGGCTCTTTCTAAGGCCTCCAGTAATCTGGATTAAGACCTACCCTCATTCAGTTGGGCCACACCTTAACTAAAATTAACATCTTCAAGAGGCCCTAATTACAATGGGTCCACACCCCCTGTTATGCGCATTAAGAGTAAGAACTGGTCTAAATTAGGGTACATAATTCAGCCCCCACAGTGGCCAAGACAGCTTAGCTTCTTCCTTTCCTGACCAGGAAGAACAGGTTCCCCTGTCAGTGTAGCCAGAGCCAGCCGGAACAGGGCTGCTCCAGAGCCAGGACTGGCAGGATGTGTGGTGCCTGGTCTCGGTCCGTATGACCTGCACTGCCATGACAACTTCAGTGGCTCTGAGCCTCAGAACATGACTGCAGCTGCGGTGGACAGAGTTACAGAGACTCAGCTGGCCTGTCCATGACTGAGACTGTTCTCTTTCCGCAGGAAGCCCGTTTGGAAGCTCCCCACTCCAGGGTCTGGAGAACTGCCTCAGAGAGATCCCTGCGCCCAGGCCACAGCCTGCCTGCTCCTGGTCCTTGGCAGCAGACGGTGGACCAAGAAGAGGGGAGCCCATGAATTGGACAGTAGACAGGGAAGGTAAAGCAACGGCTGTTGCAGGTATCTAGGGAGTGGGAAAAAGAAGCTCCGACACAGCACCTGGCGCTGCCTCCCCCTAGCATCTTGAGATGCGATGTTCTGGATTCAGGCCTGGGCAGAGATTTGTTTGAAGCCAGAAATCCAGGTAGTGCTGTAAGCACTGAAGCCCAGATTTCTTGGTGTCTGTGAGTGATGGATTAAGTCCAGAAACAGCCCAGGTCCACAGTTTGCTGGCTTCATGGCTCACGGCCTGAGCCCAGAGCCTTGTCAGCTGTCTCTTTTGATCCTGGCTATGTTGGCTCTGTATGTCTTGGTGACTGGTCACTAATCCACTGAGGGAAGGGACTTACCCAGGAAACCAGATAGCTGGGTCCAGGAAGAAAGGGGTGTTGGATTTGAGCAGGTTCCAGGAAAATATGAAGGGGCCAGTAAGTCAGTGTTTCCCATACCTGAAGCTTATGTTCCTAAGAATCCAGTGGTGGCAAAAATTGTTCTCAGTCCATGAACTTCCTTGTCAACACTGACCTTCTCATTACAAACAGGACTGAGCGGGGAGTCCTGTGAGCCATACTATCTCCGACTGGCTGGGAGAGAAGTTCCCACCAGGAGCCCCCATCTGGCTAGCCCACCAGCATTTGCTTCTAGTATCATCCCTGCTTGCCCCCAGCGAGGGCTGAAAGACCATGGGGCCACCAGGCCAGGGTCGAGGAGGTGGCTCCAGGAAGGTGAGCTGATGTCTTCCCAGAGGATTGTAAATTCTTTGCCCTCTGAATTTACTGGCATATCTTCCCTCCAACTAAAGTATTTTAAGTGGAAATAGATTTCCCCTTCCCTCTCTCTTCCTCAGTTGATTTAGTAGCTGGAGCTGCTCTGAGGGGGTGTGTATGGTAAAAGAAGATAAAGTGATACGAAAGTGCTGAAAAGAAGGGAAAAAAGAGAACATTGTTTATGCCAATCCACTGGGTTCCTCCCAGTAGATTGGTTATTTTCTTTATTTTTGTAGCTTCCTAAGACTGGTAGGGGGGTATCTCCCTCTTCTACTGCTGTCATTTAATTTAATTACCAGCAGAATTTCTTCCTATTCTGCTAAAATGGGCTGATAAGACTACTTGTTTGAATAAACATGTTATGTTTAATACTCCCACCAGGCAAGAACTGGCTTTTGGGGTGCCTCCTATGACTCTAAATGAGTAAATGCTCTTTGAGTGCTGGGCCCCTGCGTGAGTGCTAGGGTTGAGGGATGATGGCCTGGGAAGTGGGAAAGGCTGCCTGACTGGAATTGGCTACTTGTAGCTTCCAGGGACTTAAGACTTCCAGACATTCCCTAGCCAACTTTCCTGAGGGGCTGCAAAGCTGCTCAGGCGCTGGCTTCGCTTCTTTTCACCTGCCATTACCAAAGAGTGAGCTGCTTAAGGTCACCAGAGTTTGTGTTGGGTCATAGCTGAGCTGAAAGGGGACTAGGGTTTGCTCTACCACGTTTACTAAGGCCGCATGTCCTCCTGGCTGGCATGGGGCCGATGGACGGGGGTTCTTGTGTTCTCATTTGCTCAGGGGTGGCCACCAGGCCCTCCCCCCTCCACTGCCTAGAGAACTCTCTGAAGGGAATCTTGCCCATGAGGCCCTTGCGTTTCACCTGCCTGGCCAGCCCCAGCCCCAGCCCCAGCTCCAGCTCGAGCCTCAGCATCTCCGAAGGAGAAGACCAAAGGCTGGAACCTGAGCTCTGGCAGTCGCGTCTCCTCCAGGGTAAGCTGCTTGTGGTAGGGAAGAGAGGAGGGTGGTGAACCTTGGCCGAGGGCAGAGTCACTGCTCTGATGCCAGCTTTGGTTTGTGATGCCAGAGAGTGACCGCCTTTCCAGCCGCAAGGGGCATGTCCCCTTGTCCCCAAACCCTGGTGTCCCCCCCACCAGCAGCAGTGACAGCGGCCCTGGCGATGACCAAAGAGCAGCAGACCCTGGGGACTGCAGAGATGTCAGTACAGGTGAGCTGAGGGGACATCCTCGGAGGAAAAGAGGACCAGGACACAGGAGTGCTGAGCATTGCAGGTCTTCCAGGAGGGCCAGAAAGCTCAGGCTGGGTTCTCTTAATTCCACTCCTCCTTTTTACTGACTCTTGCCAGAAAAGTTCTCTATACTTGTCATGCTTTAGTTTCTCCCGTAAGATGAAGTTGTGTCTGAGAGAGAAGGCAGGTCTCTTGAGTAGCATATGACCCTGAGGGGTGTTAAATGGAATGCCTTGATTAAAAAAGCTTTGTATCAAAAATAAGATTCCCCCAATTCAGAGAACTTCTCTTGGAGCTGGAAAAACCGCCTAGCATCCCAGGCTACCTCATTTCTTGGTACTAGCTCTGAACCCAGTGTTTGCTCCCAGCAGGAAAAGCAGAAGAGAAGACAGGAGACAGCTCCCAGTCACCCTGGGGAGAAGTGTGCACAGAGACGGCGGGTGGGCCTGGCCCCCTCAGCAGTGCCAGAGGAGGTCAGAACCAGACAAAGATGGTCGGGGGCTGGGGGTAGGAGCGCGTGCTGGTCAGCTCCCCTCACACCTAGTCTAGTGCCTCCATCACTGTCCTTGTTCTCTGCCCTGCTCAGACCCTAGGCTTTCTCCACGGTTACTCACTGCCCAATGCCTCGCAGGAAACAGCAGAGTGGGGGTGGGGTGGGCCTAAGGGAAGCCAGAGCAGGAGTGTCTCTGCATCCTTGTGGCCCACAGGCCCCCCTGTGCTAGTCACGGTGCCTCTGAGCACGTCCTTGGAGGAGCCTTGTGGTGGCCGGCCTGCAGGCCAGGGTCCCCACATCTGCTCTCCCCGGTCTTCACCTCTTAATTGACCAGAGGCCTGATGCTGGGGCTACAGAGGACACTGGGACTAATTCAGTTCAGCCACCTCGTTTCACAGATGAGGGATATACCAAGTACACAGAAATCCTCGTTCACACATACCCACAGGCAGGCCATTGACCAGAATTAGGATCAAGGATGGAGTAAGCATGTCCATCTTGCATCTCATTTAATAGGTTTTTGTTTTTTGTTTTTTGTTTTTTTTTTTTAAGTTAAAATTTGATTTTTTTTTTTTAGGCCATGTCAAAGTATCCCCACATCAGAATGGTTTTAAAAATTATCTGTGTCCATATCTGAAGCTCTCTGTGCTCTTTCTGCAGGGGCAGCTGTGAACCCCTGTTCTGCCCCTCAGCTGGAGAAAAGGCCCAGGCCAGGGGCCTGCCAGCCTCCTGTGTCAGCCCTCGGACCCTTGTCCTGGACACCCAGAGTTAGTGAAGAATGCAGGGACCTGGAGCCTGCAGAGGGAAGGCCACATGTTGCAGCTGCACCGGTGGCAGTCGGAGGCCCATCCTCCTCACCTCATCAGGAGCCCTGTGCAGTCCTCCGGGGTGAGGGTGATAAAAGGGTCCTCTGCAGGGGGCCAGGGGCCCCTTGAGCATCCTGCATCACGTTTGCATGTTCACTCTCCCACCCTCCGCTCTGCTCCTTCCCGAGGGCAGGTTAGCCAGACCTGGGCTCACGGCTTGGGGTGGGTCTGGCTTTGGGAAAGCTTTTTCATAACACCCTTCCAGCTTCATTGTTTGTAGGCAGGAAAAGCTTCTCCTTTAACACAGTTCGGGTTACTTATTTCAGACTTTTCTTACAGAAATAGCTGGCTTTTTCATAAAAGCACACAGACACCTGTACAGGAAAAACATTAATTGAGACATGTACCAGGGTAGATACTCATAGAATCAAAGTTTTGGGTTTGAGGGGACTTCAGAGAATAGATGAGTACCCCGAGGCCCAGTAGTGTTTAATGACCTGGTCAAGGTCATCCAGAAAGTTTTGGCTCAAATCACGTCTCCTGACCGAGGAAAAGCTCTTTCCTTAAACTGTGTGACAGACCCATAGGGGACTTGGATCCGCGGCCTTGTGCTTCACCCTAAAACGGTATTGATATCCTCACACCACAGATAGAAAACGTGGCCTGGGATGGAGGGATCCAGAACTGGTCCATGGGATTGTTTACTCTCAAGGCTCAGCTGGTTGGTTAAGAGCTCCAAGCTGGCCTGAGGTTGCCTGACCCATTGCCCCTCCCTGAGATTGAAGCTCCTTGGCCAATATCTCTAGCCCTAAACCTCGTTCCTTGCTTAAAGAACTTGACCGACAGAGCTTGGGTCCATCTGCCACTCCAGTCTTTCCTTTTGGCCCATTTGCAAGGTGCTGGAAAGAGAAGGCCAGAGCCAAGGCTGGGGACTCAGAGAAATGGGGTGGAAAGACAGCCTCCCCGGCCCAGTCCTGGTATGGTAACAGGGTTCAGGTTAAGAATGGGAAGTGCTGTGGCCAGGGCTCTTTTGTGAGGTTTGTCTGGGGTCAAGACCAGTTCTAAGGGAGTTTGAGGTGAAGAATTAGGTGATTTTTTAAAGTAATTTTTAATACTTAAAATCCTATGAATCTGTAACTTCTAAGGAGGTAAAGGTCAGCAGTGGCACCCTTGTGGTTTGCTTATGACCAGCAGCACTAGATACTGAAGCTGCCCTCGGGTCCGTCCACTAGAAGCGCCTGGGAGCCCTCAGGCTGGGCGGACACTCCTGGCCTGGAAATGCTCCTCGGCTGCTTTGGCCTCAGGCTCTCTGGGGGTCTGTGTGCTCCCAACAGCAGCCCAAATAATCCACTGATTCTTTTTCTTTTTTTTTAATATATATATTTTTAAAAATACCTAGATTACATAAATGTTACACAAAAATGATAGGGATTCCCATACCCCCCACCTCCCACAACCTCCCACATAAACATCCTTCATTAGTGTGGCACATCACCTGCAATGGATATACACATCCTGGGGCTTTGCCACTAAGCATGGACCATAATTCACATTGTAGACCACACTCACTCCCACACAGTTCTGCATGTTATATGCTGATGTAAAATGACCTATATCTGTCGTTGCAATGTCACTCAGGATAATTCCCAAATCCCGAAAAAGCCCCTGTATTACACTGCTTTTCCCTCTCCCTGCCCCCAAAGTGTCCAGTGGCCACTGGCTCCACATTAATGTTGTAATTTCTTTCATTGCTTGAATCGCAATATGTCTACAACAGAATACCAGTAAGTCCACCCTAGTCCATAGCTCTTCCCCCAATCCTGAGGAGTCTGGGATGGTGATGTCCACTCTACCTCCAAGTGAGAGGGGCCTTATATCCCATGGATAAGATGGATGGGATTATCCTGCCTGCAGCTGCAGACTCTCTCCATTCCCTGGGATGGCCGTTGTCCATCATCATCTCCCTGCCAGGTGTCCTGGGTGAGTCCATTGAGCTGTAGAGTAGGAGCTGCAGCTCTACTGAGATTCTGGGCCCAGCTGGCACATGGACAGCCCAAAGACTCCAGTCTCTACATATAGGTTTGAATAGAAGGGACAGATGGACCATGTGCAGGGAAGACATATTTGAGTCCAACTCTGTCACTCTCAGGAGCACAGATTCCAAAGTAGCGCCCACGATAAGGCACCAAATTCTGGAGCTGTCCACCCTTATATAGGACCTGGGTATCTCCAGAGCCCTCAGGAGCCCCTCTATTGATTCTTTCCCTACAATGGTGGGAAGGCCACTGTCATAGGAAAGCTTGGTTACCTTGGAAACCCAGTCTCTGGCCTGTCTTATCCAGTAATTTGGAGAACAACCAGAAGTGACCAATTTTGATGTAATAAGCGTTGCCATAGATATTCTCAAGCCTGAGACTTTTCTTTCCCCTCTAGAAGCCAGGCCTCAGAAGGGGCAGGATGCCTACTAAAAGATGATCTCTGGGGGCCAGGTGGGGAGAGAAAAGGTCTTTGTAACCCAAGACACTCTAACCCCAGGTTCTTGCTCTGATTTTAGCCAGGACTGACAGGAGGCTTCTTCCCAGGGGCTTGCCTGCGTCGCCAACCAAGTCTCCACGGCGGGACCCGCCCCTCCTGGCAGCCACCTCTCCTGCACTGCCAGTTGCCCCCCAGCAGCCACTGTGCCCCTGCGGGAGCAGCCTCCAACAAGAGCTGCACAGCCTCAGCACTGCCCTTTCTGAGACGCTGGGTCGGCTCGCCGCGGCCCTGGCAGGCCTGTCTCAGGAGGTGGCCACCATGAAGAACCAGGTGGACCGGCCGGGGAGGCGTGCGCGGGGCCTCGCGCCGAAGGGGCAGCCTCCCCAGCCACGGGCCTTGCCCCGCGGACCACACTGGGTCAGAGTCCCTTTTCACAGACACCTGCCCTACTGGAGACAGAAGGGCCCCCCCAGGCCCAAACCCAAGGTCCTGCGAGGCCAGGTGGAAGGCTGCAGGGCTGGCGGCCCCTCAGGCCTCTCCAAAGGGAAGCGCCGCCTGGTGCCCCAGCTGCCTCCAGCTGCTCCCCCAGCAGAAGCAACTGTAGCCTCAGCCATACCTTCTGGACCCGACTCCAGCCCTTCCCAGCAGCCTGCCCCCACAGCACCCAGCTGCCACGCCATGCTGACTATGCAAACCCCTCTCAGACACACCGGGCACTGCCCGAGCCCCCTGCCTTCCTTAGTGCCTGCTGCCTTGTCCCCCCAGATTGTCTCTCCCCCTAAGACCCGTGTGGAAGCAGAGCCTCCGTCTGCAGGAGCTGTACCAAACGGAATCCTAACTTGGCCCAAGGAGTCAAACAGCCTGTTGACAAGCGTCCAGAGAGTCCCCCAGGAGGAAATGTGGGGAAGTGAGCTCAGAGACCCAAGGTGGGGGGCCCATGACCGAGTTCTTCATCAATTCCGTCCTGCTGAGGAGGCAGGTAGTGGCCTGGACAGCCCGCTGGCCCCCTCCTCGGGCTGCCTGTCCTAGAGGAGGCTCTCCCGTCCCTTCACCTCTGCTCCATTTGTTGTCATCAAGGTGCTGGAAGTTCCACCCTTTGCCCTGACTGCCCCAGACCCCAAATTTGCTTCAGGGAGGACCCTGTCGTGGGGTGGATCCTCAGCCACGCCTCTGGCTTTCTTAGCTCTGGTTCACTTGAATGTGCGTCCCCTTCTCTGTCATTTCTGCTGGACCTGCCAAAGCTAATGGGGGGGGTAGTGTACATGTGTGCACACACACCCTGCGTACATGGTGTGCTTTGTGCAGATTTCAAGTAACCCTGGGACCACCATTTCCCTACCACCTTCCATTCCTGGGCTCAGAGGACTGGAAAGGTTTGGCTCTTGCCTTCCTGGAGTAAATATTGGCCCAGATTTCATTTTGGGAGAACTCTGCTCCTTGCTCTAAGCTGGATTTACCCATGTGGATTCTAAAATTAAAGCAGTTGGTTGCTAGGAGAAAGGCTCTGTCTTCTAGAGAAAGGAGTTAAGTGAGGGCCCGTAGTGGGGCATGGCTGATTGGATTACGTTATCAGGACACTGGGAAGGAGTGGGTGCCTGCTGCCTCCCCTCCCAGGCACCGTCAAGAGAGCTCAGCATTCTGCTGGTAGAGTTGGGGGAAGACAGGCTGGGGAAAGTGATTCCCAGATCACTTCTTGGTAAAGCGTGGCATGCACATATGAGGGGCCGGGCCAGGCTTCTTGGGTTCATCCTGGGAGAAGCAAGCAGGACCTAGGCCCCCTAGGGCATCGGTAGGACTGCATCTGTCCAGGTCATGGTCGCACTCAGCAGACGCATGGTGAGGCACAGGACACCTGCCTGCCTGTTCACCTCGTCTCCTCCCCCAGGGTCAGGTCTTTTTCCCCCAATCTTAAGTTTGCACCTGAGTTCCCTATTGAAGACTTTTGGGGAACTGTTTCTGTACACTCTCCTAGGAAGGAAACGCCTTTTATGAGTTTGCACAAATCTGCTGTCAGCTAGCAGAGAACAGGGCATAAGAGAATGGGACCTGGGCCAAGAGTGGCTGAAGTTCACCCTAAAACAGGGCTCAGCGAGGGGCTTTTTCTATTTTAAGACTGAATAAACTCGTCACTAACGTGAGGGTTATTGGAGACCCACACAGGGCCAGGCTAGGGCCAGGTGGCCTAGCCCAGGGCTCTGGAGCTTAAGCCCTCTTCCTCTTGGCTGTACCTCTGGGAGGGGCAGGCTCCTGCTGCAGAGTGGAGGGAAGAGGGGCCAGGGTAGACGGACTCTCACAAAAAGGGAGTGTTAACATATTTTGAGGGCTAGAATATGTTCCAAAATGACTATCTCAAATGCTAATATTCATAAAATCATGTAAGATGTTTAAAATAAGCAGTCTCTTCACTTTATAGCCATACTTGATACACAATAAAGAACAGAAACGTTCTTAGAGGCGTTCCACTCCTGAAGAACTCAGATGAGTCCAACTCCTTTTCAAGATCTGCAGGGAACAATGCTAGGTACGTTTCAGAGCCAGCAGAAGCATGGAGCACAGACTTGTGGAAAGAGGAGAAACCGCCCGTAGGTACAATCAGTACTGCTATGGCTTGGGTGGGTGCTCCCAGAAGTGAGGGGGAGAGGAATTCTACCCCGTCCCCATCTGTCCTCCATCCTGCCTGGGCTGTCCATGCATTGTCCTTTTCTCTTCTAAGCAGAGGGAGGTGTGGACATCTGAGGTAAGTGGAGGTGGTACGCCATATACCTTGGAATGGCACCTGAAGGTGTTGTGTTGTGTTTTATTGGATTGAAAAATATTAGCCCAAAACAAACCTTAATCAGTAGGTATAAAAAAGCAAAAAAGCTCAGAGAATTTAAATAATTTGCTCCCAGTTACACAGCTTTTAATTGGCAGAGCTAGGAATAGAACTTGACTCCCAGTTCAGTATGTTCCATCACTTGCACAAACAACTCACCCACTGGGACACAACTGCCTCCTTCCAGCCTTTGCCTGCTTGTGACAGGGAAGAAGATATTCAGGCGTGCGCACAACCTAGGTAGTCCAGATCCAATTTGACGGTATGGTTCAGAGCCTTTTTAAAAAATTTTGTGGAGTATAAGTAATAAGAAGAATGGTACGGGGGCGGATGTGGCTCAAATGGTTGGGCATCCGTCTGCCATATGGAGGGACCTGGGTTTGCTCCCCGGGACCTCCCGGTAAAATAAAATATATATACAGAAGGCGCATGGACTGCCAGGCTCTGTGTGCCAGTGAGCCGCCAGGCCTCGGGAGCCGCAGAGCCGCCATGCAGCAAGATGACGTAAAAGGAGAGAGAAGACGAGATGCTCCGAAAGCTCCGAAAACCAGGAGCCGAGGTGGCGCAGATGGCAGAACATGTCCCTCCTACATTGGAGGTCTCCAGGATCGAATCCTGGTGAAGACTGAAGGAGGAGGATGAGAAGAGATGAAACAGACACAGAATGGACACACAAAAAAAACAGCAAAAATGGGGAAGGGGGGTTTTAAAATGGATGAAGTAAATAAATAAATCTTTAAAAAAAAATTTTAAAAAAAGAATGGTCCGGTGTACCCTGGTCTGCATCTACATTCATCCCACAGGAATTAGTTCCCTAGATCCTGTTCACTGCCATACAAACGATCCTTTTACAGCTGTTAGCTGATAAACCTTCTAGAATCAATGATTTGTTGTAAAATCCTCTGTATGCAATTTACAACTTTGGTAATGTCTCCATCTCCACCTACTTTACAGGGTTGTTTTGAGGATGAAATGTGGCCATTTTGGCAGGAGAAACTGAGGGAGCTTTTTTAATTCAAGAGACTTGGGTGGGGAGGAGTGGGGCAGAGAAGGCCCACTGCAGCCTGGGTCCACCTGCTGCCACCTTGGGAATGAGCCCGTGGAGGGGCCCTGGCTGACAGCTGCAGACCATCCCTCCTTCCAATGAGCTCACAGAAGTCCTCAGAGCACTCCGTCTGACCTCTGCCATCCTGAGACCCTAAGACAGAAAAGGACGAAGGTCTGGCTCCTCGGCCACACACCCCTCATCTCCAGGCCATCCCTAGAGGTGCCAGGGCTGCTGTAACAAACACCACAGGCTGCTTGGCTTAAACAACAGGAATTTATTGTCTCAGTTCTGGAGTCTAGAAGTCCAAACTCGAGGTGTCAGCAGAATCCTGCTTTCTCTGTGGGGTTCTGGTGGTGTCTGGGAATCCCTAATTCAGTCTCTGCTTCCATCTCATGATCAACTCTGCCCACCTGTCTCTGACTGTCTGGATTTTCTCTGCTTGTAAGGACTCCAGTCACATTGGCTTAGGGCCCACCTGACCAGTGTGGCCTCATCTTAAGAGGATCCTCAAAGCTCCTATTTACAAATGAGTTCACATCACAGGACCAGGGCTTAGGACTTGAACATGCCAGGTCCAGGGGCATGTGATTCAATCCGTAATAGGATCCAGTGGGAGGGAGACTGGCTGGAAGGGAAGGGAGTGCAGGGGACCACCCCACAGTGTCATTTTCTCCCCTCCTAAGGCAGCTTGCTACATTAATAGGCCAGACTTAACTTTTAACCTTCCTCTATCCTTGTGTTTTAGATGTGCCTCCTGTAAACTGCTTGGAGTTGGATTGTATTTTTAAATCCAGCTTGACAACTTGTTCTTTATTTGATGCTCTTATCTATTTACTTGTAATATAATTACCAATGTATTTCAGTTTAAATTTGCCATCTTATTTTGTGCATTATGTTTGGACCACTTGTCTTGAGAGGGGTTTTTCCTTCTTGTATTAATTTTAAAAATCATTTCATTTTCTCTTCTACTCACCTCAAAATTTAAAGAATTAAAAGATGAAACATTCCAAATTCACACACATTTTGGAGATTTTTAGGATACCTTTTTTCAGAAATTGATAGAACAAGCAGGAAAAACCAGGAAGGATATAAAATATTTGAACAAACCAATTAACAAAATTGACCTAACTGATGAGTATAGAAAACACTGCACCATAGAACTAGAGAATATACATTATTTTCAAACATACACAGAATATATTTTAAAATTGACTTTTGACCATATACTAAGCCCTAGAGCAAGTTTAAACAAAAATGTTTATATAGAGTACATTCTTTTATCATACTTTAGCTTTTAAGCTGGAAATAAAAAATACTTTTATATTCAAAAAAATTATGCTGCTAAATAACCCATGTATCAATGACTAAATCTTAATGGAAACTAGAAATATTTTGAACTGAACAGAAAAAAAAAAAGTACCACATATCAAAACTGATAGGGTAAAGCTAAATCAATAATTAAAAATGTATACATGTAAATGTCAAAAAGGAAATGCTGAGAATTCACAAGGAGTTACAAATAGAACAGCAAAGAAATCCAAAGAAAGTTTAAAAGGTCATGAAAAATAAGAGCAAAATTAGTGAAATAGCCATATGTATAGTAATCAATAAAGCCAAAAACTGTTTCTTTGACAAAAATAATAAATTGATTAGCCTGTGGTGAAATTAATCAAAAAAAGGCATAAATAACCAGTTTCAGGAATGAGAATGATGAATTGCTATAGAAGCTGCAGACCATATAAAGGTAAGATGATAATAGGAACAACTTTTTGCTGAAAATCTGGAAAGACAAGTAAAATATAAAATTCCTAAAGAAATTAACAAACTTAACAAAACAGACTCAAGAAGAAATAGAAAACCCGGATTGTTCTATACCATTGAAAAATTGCATCAGTGATCAAACATATTCCCACAAAGGAAGCTACAAGTCCAGAATGATTCACTGGCCAGTTCTGCCAGTTCTCTTATAATTTTAAAAGAGAAAATTATTCCAGTAATACATAAATTTATCCAACTATTCCAGAGAACAGAAAAATATGGAATACTCTGATTTTATGAGACAAGCAGAACCTTGATAATATAACAAGAAGGACAGTACACAAAAGGAAAACCAGACTAATCTCAAAAAAGTGTACATAGGGGGGCGGGTGTAGTTCAAGTGGTTGAGCGCCTGCTTCCCACGTATGAGGTCCTGACCGCAATCCCCAGTACATCCTAAAAAAAAAAATGTACATAGAAGCAAAACTAAACAAAAAATTAACAAACAGAATCCAGCAATATATAAAGGAATAAAACGGCATGATCAAGGGTTTATCTCCAAGGTGCAAGGATGGTTTGACATTTGAAAATCATTAAAGGGAACTCAGCATGATAAGAGATTAAAGGAGAAAAATCATGTGATCATCTCAACTGATGCAGAAAGATTTGATAAAAGCTAATGTCCATAAATAGAAGGGAAATTCCTTAATTCAATAAAGATTATCTACCCAAGGGGCGGGGCTTATAGCAAACATAATAATTAGTAGTGACATATTGAAGTGTTTTCTCAGATCACAAACAAGACAATATGGTCCACTCAGGTGTTATAGCAGGTGTCTTAGCCAGGACAGTAAGGCAAGGAAAAAAAGATATGAGGATCCAAAAAAAAAAAAAAGAGTCATGCCTCACAGATGCTGTGACTGTATACATGGAATATTGAAAGGAATCTATAGATTAACTATTATAAGATATATAAGGTAACTGATTACAAAACCAGTGTACCAAAATAAGTTGTATGTCTATATGCTTTAATTTAAAATTTCCATTTGTAGTAACAAAAACCAAGAATCTAGGAATCCACAGAAGAAAACAGCACTTTTTCTGATTTCCTTCACTCTTTGATCCTCATAAAAACTTAGGTAGGCATTAATGCTATTATTATCCTCATTTTACAAAGAGGAAACTGAAGCACAGAGAGGTAAGAAACTTGCTTAAGGTCATACAGCTGGTAGTTACTTCAATAGGGTAGTCTGGCTTCAGAGCAAAGTGAGGTCATAAAATACACAGAGCAAGAGTTACACCAAAAGCTGAACTTTTAAAGTAGAGATCTCTTGGAGTCTGAGGCAATTTGGGGAAGAAGGATGTAACCGTTGGGGAATTTGATGTAATTATGAATTCCAAAAATATAATTGGATCATGCCTGTAATCTGATCTGTTAATCTGGGCATGATTGAATTATGATTAGGGTGTTGACTGGGCCATGTCAGTCAGTAGGGCGTTGAGCCCCACCCCCTGGTGGGTGGGAATTGAATATAAAAGGCAAGGCAAAGGACAGTTGTAGCAGTCTTTGAGAAGCAGCTTTGATGTTGGAAAGAAGGCCCCAGGAGAAGAGAAGCGAACCCTTCGCCTAATCACCTACAGTTGACCTTGTGGAAGAAACAGGAGCTAAGCCTGGAGAGAAACGCAGCCCTGGGAAGAGAGGAATCCAAGAAGCCTGAACCCTGGGCAAATGTCGGCAGCTGTCTTGCTCCAACATGTGACATTGGACTTTGGTGAGGGAAGAAACTTATGCTTTATGGCCTGGTATCTGTGGACTTCTACCCCAAATAAATACCCTTTATAAAGACAA
>JAQZBX010041359.1:0-22373 GCA_029593785.1 Cabassous unicinctus
ACACACACACACACACACTGCCCATTGCACCACCAGGGGCTGGATGCAGACCAGCGTTTGGGCCCTGATGAGCTGCCTGGCTTCCCCTCCATCCCTGTGCCTGACTTGCTGTGTGACCTCAAGCAAGATACTCAGCCTCTCTGAACCCTGCATCCTCATCTGGAACTGGGGCTTCCAATGGCGCCAGCCTCGAAGGCTGTTGTGAGAATCAAATGAGATCATGGGGGTATGGGGGTGGCCCTGCAGAAAATGCTTTATAATGCGAGGCTTTGATGGTTAGCAAGGCCCGCTCTGCCATCCGGGCAGCTAAACCCAGGACTTCCTGGTGGACTGCGCCCCCCACAGTGAGGTCAGGCATTTTATTCCTGCTGCCCTATGGCCCTGATGATCTCCAAACCTTCTGCCCAGACACAGCTCCACTCCCTTTGGGCCCTGTCCCACCCTGCTCTCTGGCTCAGTCACAGGACATCATCTTCCCGGGGCCAGAGCTTTGCTCCCCCACAGCCTCTGTCACAGGCAGCTGGAGGGATCCTGTTAGAGTCTGGCAGTTTCTCAGCCAGGGGTGATTTTGCTCTCCTCCCCCAGGGAGCATTTGTCTGGAGACGTTTTGTGTTGTCACAGTTTGGGGCAGGAGTTGCTACCGGCAGGTCGTAGGAAGAGGCGAGGGGTGCTGCCAAACACCCCACAGTGCACAGGACAAACCCCTGCCACAAAGAGTGATCTGGCTGAGGCCCAGAACCACTGTGTTAGACCCAAGTCAGATCGTGTCCTTCCTCCGCTCAGAACACTCCATGGCTCCCATCTCACCCAGAGAAAAGCCAAGGTCCTCCGGTCAGCCCACCAGCCCCTGCAGGAAGTGCCCCCAGCGCCTCTCTGCTCTCACCTGCGCTCACGCTCCGCGGCTCCCTGGGCTCCAGCCCCAGGGCCTCCTCCCTCTACCAGGGGCCTGGAGGCCACCTCCACCACTTGTTCCCTCCTCCTGGTAGCATTCCTTCCCCCTCCCTCACCTTATGGTCATCTCTGCTCCAAGGTCACCTCCTCCTGAGGCCCCCTGACCTCCCTGTTAAGTATCTCCCCACCCCGCACTCCCTGACCGCTCTGTCTTTTTCTCCCTGACACTTTCCCCACCCCACCCCCGTCATTTTACTGATGTGTCTACATCAGTACCCCAGTGGATCACAAGTTCTGTGAGGGAGGGACAGGGACTGTCATAATCATCACTGTGCACATAGCGCAGCCCCTGGCACACAGTGGTGCTCAATAAAGGCTAGTGATTGACCAGTGGTTCCCAAGGTCCTATGTCTAGACAGCAGCTGGCGACAGAAGACTGGGCTCCCACGGAAAGCTGAACACCAGAGTCAAGGCCCAGAGAAGAACAGCAGGTCCCAAGGCTCCGGGGTTGGAATGCCCCACTTCCGACCATCCCAGTAGGACTTCCCACCCCGGAGGCCCATCCCAGCCACAGTCCCACTCTGGATTGCACCAAGGGGGCCTGGCATCCTCACCAAGGATGGCAGCAAAGATGGAGAGAACTAAAAGGCCTGCCCCCTAG
Source organism: Cabassous unicinctus (assembly GCA_029593785.1). Taxonomy (NCBI): domain Eukaryota; kingdom Metazoa; phylum Chordata; class Mammalia; order Cingulata; family Chlamyphoridae; genus Cabassous; species Cabassous unicinctus. The sequence goes on from JAQZBX010041359.1 coordinate 1,553, forward strand.
CTACTGCCAGCATATATGGAGCACCAACTGTATGCCCCGCTCTGGGCTGGACCGCAGAGAGACTGTACCTCAGTGAATTCCTGAGTGCAGGCAGGAAGCTCAGGGGGCCTTGGGTGCCCGGAGGGGGCACCTGAAAGGGCCTGTTGGGCTCAGGGGAGGCTTCCAGGAGGAGGTGAGGACTGAATGTACCCTGGGACGCGCCACCCCAGCCGGGCTGGAGGCAGGGCCTCTTGCCGCATGATCCATGGAGGAACACTTCTTGGAGGAACTTAGTGTGGCCATAATTAAATCATCATTTCCATAATGATCTGTTTCTGTCCCTCCCCAGCCCTGCCCCTGCACCGGAACTGCACAAGGGCAGAGCCCACTCCATCTGCCTTGTTGACCCCTTTGTCCCCAGTGCCTGGAGCACACAGTAGGTGCTCAATAAATATATGAAGGAAGGAGTGGGCAAGAGAATGAGCCGAGAACAGATGCGCTTTGCAGCGGCCAGGGGCTGGTTGTGTGAAGCGAGGTGTTTGCCTTTTCCAGAGGGCCACAGGGAGCCACGCGGGTCTAAGCTGGGACTTGGCCCATTTGGGGGCGCTTGCTCAGGCTGGCTTGGGGAGGAGCTGGAGGAGGTCCCCACAGTTAGGGGTGGGTGTGAGGAGCTATCCAGGTCATCCTGCCTTGCTGAGGTGACAGGGAGGGCAGCCTCTGTAGACTTCACACTCCCCCTGTCCGCAGGAGCCCAAGTCCACACCCAGCTCAGACCCATAGGGAAAAAGAAATTGGGGGCCTCTCTCTGTCTGATGCCCTTCAGACAAGCCATAGCCAGTGCTTGTCCCCAAATCCTGTATGCTCCTTGGAATGGCTATGCAAATGTTCCCATCACCTTCAGTTAGACCACAGACCAGGCAGCTGGGAGGGAAGTTCTCCACCTGTCTGCCCTTAGTCCCTCTTGCTGTGGCCTCTGGAGGTTAGGAGGTGGGCGGATGCAGGGGAAAGAGCTTGAATCCCAGATCTGAGCTGCATGACTTGGGGTGAGTAGCTTCTCCTCTCTGAGCCTCAATTTTCCCATCTGTAAATGGGGGAAAGTCCCCTGTCTTTGTGGAAGCTATTGTGGAGGAGTGTATGAGATGAAGGACATCACAGGCTGGTGGAGCACGGGGCAACTATTAGGTACTAAGACTTAGTTGACTGAAGAAATGAGTCTGGTGTCCCGTTCTCCCAGGACACAGCTCAAAATTGCAAGAAGGGATTGGACTTTCCTGGCATCAGATTCTTTTTAAGCTCCAACCCCTACCTTGGGCCCATCCAATGGTCCCCAGTAGCCACCCCAGCTCCCAAGGAACGTCTGACACCCTCAGAGGGACCAAGGCTTGGATTTCACGCCCATGAAGAGATTGAAATCAAAGTAAGTTTTCCAAATGGAAGGTTTTGAAGTCAGCTCAGGGCAAGAGGGGACGTGGAATTCCTGGCGACCTCGGCCCCTCTTTAGGAAACCCATCATAAACTGGGGTCCCTGGCAGGGTGTTGGGGCCAGGGCAAGGGGATAGTGGCCGAGTACAGGGGCAACTGTCATTTTAGCAACCATCTGAATTCCAGATGAGAATTTTTAGAGAAAGATGAATGGGAAAACTCAGCTGAGTTACCTGGGTTAGAGCCAGTGAGGAACCAACGGTTGGAGCACGGAGACTCAGACTCTGAAGCGTGGTGCCAATCCCTGCTCTGACACTTATTTGCTGTGTGACATTGGGCAAGTTGCCTAACCTCTCTGTGCTCAGTTTCCTCATCCATTAAATGGGAATAATTGTCCCTCCCTCAAAGGGTCAGAGTGAGAGTGAGCTGAGTAACTTTATGTGAAGCACTGGCCCAGGCTTAGCCACGGACAACATTACTAATGACAAACATTAGCGCCCTCTGAATTGAGGGGCCACAGTGAGCCAACTCACCGCCTCACTGAAACTTCCCACAGCTGCAGGAGGTGGACATCGTGTGCCCCATCCCTGCCCTCCGGCTACGGCCGAGAAATGATGATCAGAGAGGTCTGGACACTTGCCCGGGGCACACAGCCAGTTAGTCTGGCTGTACATTCCAAACCCTTAATCACTTCCCTTTAGGAAATAGGAAAAGCCAAAGGGAGGAAAGACAAGCCCCCTTCTTCACACAGGCTGTGGGCCACGGCACGACTGTTATGTTGGGGGGGGGGCGGGGTTGCTGTGCAAGGTACTGCGTTCAGCAGCGTCCCTGACCTCCACCCACTGGAGGCCGGGAGCACCCACTCTGCAAGTTGTGACAGCCAAGAACGTCTCCAGCTATTACCAAATGTCCCCTGAGGGGGCCAAGTCACCCCTGGTTGGTAACTACTGGGCTCTTATCAAGGCGTTAAAATGTTGGTGTTTCCTTCCAGGTTTTTTTCCCTGTCTACACACACGCAGACACACACTTCAAAAACAAAACAAAACAAAAACACAGGCGAGCATCTTGCTGCATGTCCTGCGTTTTCCCATACAAGTCACACACGTTTAGCTTACTTGGGCAAATTCATCTTCTTGGGATGGAAGGTTAAGAAAAGCAAGAGAGTTGTGAATATTCTCGCTGTCTTGATTTTGTGATAATCAGGGTAGGTTTAACATTCTCTATATTAGAAACCATGCATGTGTCCCCAGACCTAGTTCTTCTCCCTAGGTCTGGTTTTTAGAATGCTGGTGATAAACTAAGCCTGATTTATTATGTGACCACCCTGTGTGGGAAAAGACTGTAACTTTGGGTATCTTTGGTCAACCTTAAGAGATATAGCAGGGGGACGGATGTGGCTCAGGTGGTTGGGCGTCCGTCTCCCATATGGAAGGACCTGGGTTTGACCCCTGGGACCTCCCGGTAAAAAATTTTTAAAAAATTTAGAAGGCGTGTGGGCCAACAGGCCCTGTCCACAGGTGAGCTGCCAGGCCCCGCAAGCCACACAGCAAGATGATGACATAATAGGAGAGTGACACAAGGGAGAGCCAAGACGAGATGTACCGAAAAACCAGGAACTAAGGTGGTGCAGGTGGTAGGACGCGTCTCTCCCACATCGGAGGTTCCGAGGATTGAATCCCAGTGAAGACAGGAGGAGAAGGATGAGAAGAGAGGGCAGGAAACGGACACAGAGAGTTGCCCAGAAACAGCAAAAATGGGGTGGGGGGCTAAAAATGGATACAAGTAAGTAAATAAATAAATAAATCCTTAAAAAAATGTATAGGGGAGGAAGATTCGGACTATAGATAGTAGTAATACTTTGACGACGATGCTCTTTCATGATTTGTTAACAAATGTTTCACAATAATGCAGGGTGTGTGTGGGGGTGATGTGTGGGAGCCCTGTATGATGTTATGCATGTTTGTTTTGTAAGTTCACGATGTTTACTGAACACTTATAGTTTATGTATGTTCATGTATGAATGATAAACTTCAAGAAATTGTTTAAAAATAAAAAAATTAAAAAACCTTAATTTTTAATGAAAAGAGCAAGTTATAGAAGGATATATACAGAATGATGCATTTATGTAACATTTTTAAATCTCTATAGCACTCTAAGTTGCTTATGGATATATATGTTACAAATGTGTAAAGTCATGCATAAGAATGATAGGTAATATCTTGTTATCCTATTAAAGTCATAACAAGGAAAAAAGAAAAGAAAAGCAAGAGTGAGACTTTGTGAGTGAATGTGGGGTGGGGTGATGATGGCTCCCTGTAAGAATGAGCTGGAAGCTGCCTCCAGCTGCCGCCAGGGACGCCGCCTTGCTGAGGGACTCTCAGGCACGTGCGGGGCGCTCACTCCACAAGGTGGTGTCTGTGGCCTCTCGGAAGCCACCTGACTCCACCCCATGGCCAGGGCCCTGAGCCCCGTGTCCCCCCTTTCGGGAAACCGAAGCTCAGAGGGTGGCCCCCGGAACCGCCGGGGCTGTGGCTGTCCCCCCAGGGGCTCCCGGGCTGTGGCTGTCCCCCCAGGGGCTCCCATCCCCGCCGGCCTCCTCGGACCCCAGGGCCTCCAGAGAGCGGGAGAAAGAATCAAGATGTGTTGAACAAAGAAGGGTGGGAAGAGGGAGGTGGGGAAGGAAGAGGGACTGAAGGAGGGAGGGGAGGCAGAGGTCCCTGCAGCCCGTGCCCCTCAGCGGCCACCTGAAGGAGGCACAGGGCGGCCTGGCCTAGGCTGGGGCCCGGCAGCCCCTCGGATGCAAAGGGAGAGAGAGAAGCCCACCCCCCAAGGGCCATTATCCTTCCCCTTTCCCAGAGAGCCTAGGGTGCGGCCAAAGCGCCCAGCACTAAGTCAGGGGGCAGGACAGGGGCTGCTGGCAGCTGGGATTTGAACCCAAGCCGCCTGCCCAGAGCCCCCATCTTACCCGCTGCGTTATACGCCTGGGACACACACGCATGGATGCACACAGTCCCCCCACATCCAAGCCCCTGCTCCCCGTCTCCAGGGCCCTCTGAGGCCAGGCCTGCAGCAGCCGCTCTGATTTGCAGCCCAGACCTGAGGAAAACCATCTGCAGTCCCTGGGACCCCCGTTCAAGTCCCCATCCTCCCGTCACCAGCCGTGTCTTCGGGCAATGGCTCCCGTCTCTGAGCCCCACGGCCCTCCCTGGACCGAGCTTTTGTGACTTCTCTGAGGCAGAGCTGCCTGGAGCAGAGGCTTCCCGGCTGGCCCTCTGGGGTCCGCCCCCCAGGGTGGGCTCCGCGCATCCCAGGGCCTGGCCCCGCCAGCCTTGAGGGTCACACCTTTATGATTCACAAAAATGCCTCAAGGCCTCAGCCTGGCGATTCAGGCCTGGCTGGCAGGGAGCAGGGCGGCTGGAGGAGCCCTCCTGTGGTGGGCTTCTTGTGAGGTGGGGGCCCCCAGAGCTCGCAGGGCTCGCAGAGGGCCAGCAACTTGTCCCAGAAGGACCCTCTGAAAACCGTGTCACACCCCGCTCTGCCTCTGCAGTGGCTCCAGCTCCTTGGAGAAAAAGTCAAATCTTTACCAGACTGGGCACGACCGTCCCTCCCCCTTGCTCACTCTGCTCCAGCCACACCGGCCACCTGGCTGCTTCTTGAGAAAAAATCAGGTGTGCTCCAGCCTCAGGGCATTTGCACAGGCCCTCACCTCTGCCTGGGTCATTCTCCCAGATGTCCATCTGACTCAACTCCCTACCTCCTTCAGGTCTCGGCTCAAATGCTCCCTTCTCAAATATCAGCCCCCCTCTAGCCCTTCCCAGCCCCCCTCCCTGCTTTCTTTTCCTCCATCGCACTTATCACCATCAGTCCTTCTCTGCAGGTTACTTTTTAAATTGTTTATTGTCTGTCTCCCCCACCGCCCCAACCAGCACGTGACCAACATCAGTGTCAGTATTTGTTGAATGAATGAATCTGGAAGTGTGAGTGCTAACTGGAAGGCTCTAGGGAGCTCTGTGATTCTGAATGACCCTGTGGGCTGTAGAGTGCCGTGCTCCATGGGCACCATGGCTGCGGGTGGTGAGAAGGGGGCAGCTGAGGTTCTGGGTGTTTAGAGACAGATTCCCAGAGCCGGGCACTGAAGCCGGCGAGGCAAAGGTCTGGCTTTCAGCCTTTGACTGCAGTGTCAAGTGTGTGGGGCCAGGAAGGCAGTGAGAGCAGCGTGGCCGGAAGCGGCCAGCCCAGTCTGGGGAGAAAAAGAATCGTATTCCAAGGAACCCACTGCTTGGGCGCCAGAGCCACTAGAGGGGCCAGGAGGAGCAGGGCTGGCTGGGGAGTGCTCTTCCTACCTGAGGCTCAGAGTTTCTAGATCAGGGGACCCAGGAGAACTGGGATTTGACCCCAGGCCAGGTGGGTGCCCCCACATTGTGAATGGCTGGGGCATGACACCCAGGGCACAGCAGGGAGGGGAGCCCCCAATTCTGGGGTGGGGTGCAGCTCAGGGCACCTTGTGTTGGACAGCACCCAATCCCATCCCCCAGATCCTTGTGGGGAAAACTAGACCAGCAGAGCGGGGGTGGCGCTGATGGCACAAGCATCCGACAGAACCTAAATGACCCGCTGCCCCCTCTTAGAATGGTCCTGGGACCCAGACCTTCAGAATGCAATGACTAACAATAATAATAATAATGATAAGAGCTAATTTTGCCTGCCAGACACTCTTCCAAGCATTTTCCTGAATTGCCTCATTTAATTCTCACATTATCTCGAGAGGAATTTGCTCTCATTGTTTCCATCACAGCGGCCTCCAAGACCCCAAAGGGTCTGCCCATCTCACCCATCTCACCTCCTGCCACAGACTCCTTTGCACACTCTGTTCCAGCCACGCTGACCTCCTTGCTGTTCCTTCATCCCACCAAACTCATGTCTGCCTCAGGGCCTTTGCACTTGCTCTTCTCTTTGCCAATCCTCTCACCAATCAGTACTTATAGGTCTTCCCTGGGTACCCATCTAAAGCAGTCCCCCCTCCTCTCCTTTTTATCACATCAGCCCATTGTATTGTTTTTATTGCACTGATCCAATTATGAAATTAACTTGTCTATTCATTTATTTCTTTATGTCTGCCTCCCATGCCTAAAGTGATAGAGTGTGAGGGCATTTTTATCCTGTCCACTGCTGCTTCCCCAGTGCCTGGTAAAAAGGAGGCCCTCACAAATATTTCTTGAATGAGTAGGAGTCAGACAGATAGACAGTCATGTCCTCTTTCTGTGTGCCATCCGTAAGTGGGTGAAATCTCATCTCATCCAGGCGGGATTCCCCGGGTGCTCCAGCCCAGGACCCAGGGTGGGGGTGGGGGCTTCAGTACTCCCAGATCACTGCCTTCATCTGAGGAAAGGCTGATGTCTCTGGAACTTTCCACCATCACACCCTAGCCCAGGGAAACCAGATACCAGCTCAGCTCCCCCACTCTACCACATAGCCCTGGACAAGCCACTTGGACTGAGCTGGTTTCCAGGTCATAGAAAATGGGCTCAGGCCAGTTTGGAGGACGGGCTGTCTGGGGCTGTGCAAGGGCTATTCCAGCTGGAGGTATGACTGGAAAATTATTCACGTCCTGGCTGTGTGTCAGGCCTGGGTTCAGGTTGAAGAAACAGGGTGGCAGCAGTTGGATTCCAGCAATAGGCTGCTAGCTCTCAAAAAGGGGATAGTGGAGAGGGGCTGAGGCAGGTTCACACTAGAGCTGTTCGTTGGTTCGTTCTTTCTCTCATCAGGTGTCACCTCCCCTGGGCCCAGCACTGGGCCTGGAGCAGCATATCCACGTGTCCATTTAAACATTCATTCATAGAATGCCTACTACGCACCAGGCACTGTGGACCTTCAGCGTGGCATGTATCTTCCCACGCAGGGACTTGGCTCTCGCTGTTCCCTCTGCTGGAGCCGTCTACCCTGACAGGCTCTGGGCGCAGCAGTAACCCGCCGCACTTGGGCACCTCCTCAGGGAGGCCCTCCCTGCCCAGTGCTGCCCTCCTGCCTTCCTCCACCCGGGCATGTGCTTGATGCCTTGACAATGACATTGGTCTACTGTCTGCCTCCCCTACTCAAATGTCACCTCCACGAAGGCAGGGGTTTTTGTCTGTTTTGTTCACTGCCGGGCCTAACAAGCATTCTGTGGATGTTTGTTGACTGAGTGAATGAAAGCTCCGACTGGGGAAGCTCGGGAATGGGAACTGGCCCCTAAACCAGATGGAAAAGGTTGCCTGGAGGAGGTGACGTGTGCTTGAAGTGGGAAGGACAGGGTGTGGGGTGGACAGGTGACCGGCGAGGGGGATGCTTTGTTTTAAAATGCCTTCCTTGGGAAGCGGGTGTGGCTCGGTGGATAGAGCCCCCGTTTACCATATGAGAGGCCCCGGGTTCGCTTCCCGGCGCCTCCTTGTGAGGGCAGGCCGGCTCGCGTGGCGCTGTGGGCTGATGCGGCAAGACCTCACAGCAAGGGGGAGATAGGCGGACACAGAGAAGACACGCAGCGAATGGACACAGCAGCACAAACAGCAAGGGGGGGATAAATTAAAATAAATAAATAAATAAATAAATCTTTAAAAAAATAAAATAAAATAAAATGCCTTCCTTGAAGGGAGGGAGAGCAGTAGTAGTTCAGAAGTGGCAAATGGTGATTGAAAATAAAATGCTTTTAATTCTTTTCGCTACTACAAAAATGGAAACATTTCAGTAAATCCCCATGTCCAGCTTTTCTGGAAAAACGGTGAGATTTGGCCACCCGGAACCCGCGTTCCCCAGGGAAACGACGGCCTTCCTCTGCAGACCAGGGTCAGTTCGCCCACGGCCCCTATCAGGCCCTCGGGCCACGTGAATTTGCGGGCCCTGCATCCAGCGGCTGCTTTGGGGTTCGTGGCACAACGCCCCACGCACGCCTGGGTGGTGCGGTCTTGGGCCACCTTTTCCGGGCCCTCGGGAAAATAGGCGAGTAGCGCGAGAGCACGAGGGACCCCCTCTACGTGTAGGGAGGATCTGGGCACCCTCCTCCCAGGGTCCCGCCCCTGCCCCCGAAGCCACTTCTGCCGGGTCCTCCCCCGCAGCCCCGGAGGCCCGGCTGGGAGCTGACGTGGGGCGGGCCCTGGGCCGGCGCCCTGGCCGCGGCGCGCTGGCGCCCTCTGCTGGCGCACAGTGGCAGCGCGGGCCCGAGTTGACGGGGACCCCGAGGCGCCGTGACACCTGGAGAGTTTCACTTTTCTCTTCTGTAAAATGGGGTAATAACGGTAGCTGTTTTCTTTTCTCGGCTGCTAAAACAAATACCACTCGGTGGATTGGCTTAACGACGGGAGTGTACTGGCCACGGTTTCAGAGGCTGGCAGGCTTGCTTCCTCGGAGGTCTTCTGGCTGGTGGCGATACTTGGGGTTCCTTGGCTTTTCTGTCACAGGGCTGCTCTTTGTCTTTCCCGTAGCTGCTTCCGCTGAGTTGACTTGCAGCTTCTGGCTGCTGCTTGAGGCTTCTCTCTCTGTCTGACTTTCACTCTGTTGATAAAGGACTCCACCCTGATTCACTTGAGCCACACTGTGACTGAGGTAACATCCTGAGGAGATTGTATTTACAGTGGGTCCACACCCGCCAGAATGCCAGCCAAGACCAAGGTGTGCACCCTGGGGTGCACGGTGCAATCCGCCACACTGACATTCCTGAGGGCTTGCAGTGTGCTCAGAACAGAGAAGCCTGTTACATGTAAAAACTCACGGCATCCCCAGAGCCCCCCTGTGAAGGGGATGCTGAAAGGCACAGAATGGTTGAGGAGCCTGCCCAGAGCCACACAGCTGGCAGGTGGAAGAGCTGGGGCTGGCCTGGCACTGAGAACCAGTGAGGCAGAGCGGAGATGTGAGGCTCTCACTTCCACTCGCACACTCAACTGTGCATGTTCTTCCTTCCGCTCACCCAGTTACAAATATTTACTGAGCACCTACTGTATACCAGGCATTGTGCAAAACAGAAGGGACACAGCGGCGAAGACAACAGGCCTTATCCCTGCCCTCACACAGCTGACATTCTAGTGGGGAGAGCAGATAAAGTAAATATATCACTGTGTGTTGTGATGGGGACTATAAAGCTTGTATGTGCTCCCCCAGTTTCAGTCATGCACCCACACCCCAACATGTTTTTATTTATTTATTTTTGCCATATCTGGGTCCCACCTGTATTATTATTTACTTGGCATTTGCTTTGAGATTATTGTTGGGGCTAGTTGTTTTTTGCGTGTCTTTTTTTATTTTTTGTTTTACTTTAAATGTATTTTTAAAAGGAATCTCGGGAAGCAGATGTGGCTCAGGCGACTGGGCTCCCGCCTACCACATGGGAGGTCACTGGTTCAGATCCCGGTGCCTCCTAATGCTGGCACAATAGGCAGGCACAGCAAGCTGACACAAAAAGAGACACAACAAAGCAGGGAGCAGAGGTTCCCGGTGCCTCCTAAAGAAGACAGCAAGCTGATGCTGCGCAGGCGCAGTGAGCTGGCGGAACAAGATGACGCAACAAGAGACGGGGAGGAACATAATGAGAGACACAAGGAAGCAGAGAGGGGAGGTGGCTCAAGCGATTAGGCACCTCCCTCCCACATCTGAGGCCCGGGGTTTGGCTCCCGGTGCCTCCTAAAGAAACAAGGAAGACGAACAGACTCAGCAAGTGAAAAACAACAAAGGGGTGGGGAGAAATAAATAAAATAAATCTTAAAAAGGAACCTCACACCACCAACACGCCTGGCCAGCCCGCACATCACCAGTCATCAGTTAGATGGTCTCTTGGACTGAGGGGGGTGTGGGTGGTGGTGACATACTATTTAAAAAATTAATGTCCTTAGGCATGCCACCCCAGGTCCCTGCACCCAGCAATGTACTTCGGGGAGCCCCAAGATGTGGCAGCCCCAAGGCTGGGCCCAGTAAATGGAACTGCCATTATCTCCTCCTGAGGAAGGTATGTGGCCTCCAGTCTCCTCCTTGCTATTGCATTTTCAGGATTCTGCTGACAACCCCCGAGAGTTCAGTGGTGCAGGCTTTCCCCGGCCAAGTGGAAATCAGTGGCTTCGATCCTCAGCTCCCACAGACAACACTGGATCATGTGACTGTCATGGCTCTATTAGTGGCCAGCAAGCCTCAGCCTCGCTCTCAGAATTCCTGGTGGGGTGGCTAAACTTCTAAGTCAGTCCATCTGTTTGTCTCTCCACCCACCCAGCTACCCTTGGGTCCATCCATTTGGTGAGCATGTGGCAGAGGCAGTGGGAGGCCTAACAGGACCCTCGAGGCCCTTCCCTTATCACGGCTAAAGGCCTGACAGGCCCAAGAGACTGGAGAGGAGGGCCCAGGCCAGCCCTGGGGAATAATCCACTGGTTCCTTTAACAGGCTCTGACTTGGTGTCAGGCACCGTTCTCAGAACTGGGACACGGCAGTGAATAAACCAGATGAGGGGGCATGGATGTGGCTCAAATGGTTGGGCGTCTGTCTCCCATACGGAGAGACCTGGGTTTGATCCCCGGGACCTCCTGGTTAAAAAAAAAAAAAAAAGATTGTTCAGTTTTCTCAATTTCCTCATAAGGTATCCATTATTTTGACTTTTGTCATTGATTTCTATGACTATTTTTGAACTATATTGAAATAAAAATTATGTTTTCTTTTGTATCTGAAAAAAATAAAATAAAATAAACCAGATGAGGCGCCTGCCTACATGAGGCCTGCATTTCATTGAAGGAAAAAGAAAAATCAACTAAACCAGTAAATAAGATTGTTAGATGATAGTAACTGCCATGAACAAAACCAGGTGATGTGGACAGAAAAGGGCTGGTGAGGCTACTTCAGATGGAGATCAGGGAGAGCCTCACTCAGGAGGCACCTGAGCCAATGTCCGGGCGACAGGGAGCCAGCCATGCAACAAGGCCAGGAGAGGAGAGGGAAGAGCATTTGAGGCAGAGGGAACAGCAAGTGCAAAGGCCCTGAGACAGGAGGGATGGTGCTGAATTAACAGGTTCCCTCTGGCTGTGCATGGAGAATGGCCTGCAGCAAGTTGGGGCAAAGCCAAGAGACCAGGGAGGCGATGGTGACTCAGACTAGGACGGTAGTGGTGCTGAGAACTGGTGTTTGGAAGCAAAGTACCAACACACAGCATCCACTTTGTTGGCATGAGGTTTACATTTTTCAAAGCACTGCCACACGGCAGTAGACTTCCTTATCTCCCTTGTACACATCAGAAACACACACCAACAGGTAAAAGATTTGCCTATCACCCAGTAGGGTATGGGCAGTGCCAGGAAGCCACCCTGCCAGCCGTATGCTTTGTTTTCAACAGCATCTCATCTAAGGGATTCTGAGGTACATAGGTAACTTTCTGGTCTCTTGAGGCAGGGACTGAAATTGTCTTCCAACTGACTACAAAGGAGGAGTTTCACACCTGAGCTGCATATTTGTACCTACCCAAGAACCAAGGAAGACTTTTCGGGATAATTCAAAAGGCTGGTAAAGATGGCCACTGGTCCTTCGGCCCCACGAAACCATACAGGAGCTGTGTCTTGATCCTTCAAAATGACGATCTCGGATAAGAGAAAACTCCTTCACATAAATACATACATACAGAAATAACAAAAAGTAACAAGTGAGCAAAGGAAATACTTAAGAGGAAAAACCATGGCATTTGAACACGAGAAAAGACACTCAACCTCAAGGACAAGAAAATGCATGCAAAACTATGAAGTACCACATTCTGCTCAAAGATGGACAAAAGGCCTGATGACACAGGAAGGCAAGGAGAACCAGCTCTTCCTACAGTGTCGGTGGGATGGAAAGTTGATACTCCTTGGGCAGGCAACTTGAAAACGTCAACAATAAAAACACCCATGTTCTGGGACCAAGAAGTCCACCTCTAGGATTTTATTTCACAGAAAAATATACACACACATGCCCAAAGCCAGACGAGCAGCAGCAAAGTGCCAGTGACCACCTCACTGTCCATCAGCAAAGGCCTGGTCACCAGACAATGGTGCACCCGCGTACTGGGGTGCACAGGGCAGACCCCCAGGTGCTGTTCTGTGGGGGAGACCATGTCTGAGCAGAGCCATGTGGAGGCCACATTCCCGTGGGTGGGAAGAAGAGAGGGGGAGGGGGCGTCTTGGCCTGCACATACACACTGGATCTCAGGACGCACGAGACACTGGGGCTCGCCTTGAGAGAACGGGGTCAGAAGCGAGAGGGAGCTTCACCTTCCACTATGTGCCCTTCCTACTTTCTATTTAGTAAAGTATTCTGTTTGGGAAAAAGAAAAATGGAGTCTCCAGTGCAGATTGGCCCATAATGGTGTAAGAGGCAGATTCACTGTTCTAAATTCTTCACTGTCAAGTGTGGTGGCCACTTCTCACTCCCTGCACAGCTGACAGATACACCCTGCTTGTCACTGATTCTAAATCGGACATTCTGGAATTGGGACATTTCTTAAACCAATAGTGTCTTACACTTAGGACTGGCAGCATTTTTCCTTTGAAGCACATAAAGTAACAGTGCATTTTCTAGTGGATGGCATCTCAGAGGCAATGAAATGGCTCCTGCAACACTGTGGTGCCCAGCGCCTCCCACCTACACTCACAGGCAGGGCCGCCCATGCCCCAAGGGCCCACAGCATGTCCCTGGGCAAAGCTTCCAGGACCACAGGCCTCCAGGAGGTCAGAGGCCACCACGATGACAATCTTAGGAGGGCCGGCATACAGCTGGTGACAGTCACGTACAGAGCTTTCAACTGTGGCCTGCAAGCTGTGCACAGCCCACAGAGGTGTTCACTTTGTTTTATACAGGCTATGAAGTTTGTTGATATATAAAAATCTGGATTTGCAGCTTCTCTTGAAAAATCAGCACTATCTGGCATTCATAAAATCCACGCTTCTAGCATGGAGTGGCACCTTCACCCTTGTTCCCACCCATGGCATCAGACACATCCCAGAACCCCAAAGATGGGGTAGTGCTTTCTGACTCACTGTGACAGGACTGGCAGCAGCTCTGAGGCTGGCTCTTTCACTAAGAGCAACTCTCTTTCAAGGTCACCTCCAGCCTGTATGTGGCAGCTCTAACAGCAGGTAACCTCACGGAGTCCTCACAACTCTCTGAGGTAGATCCTGTTGTCATCCCCAGAGCTCAGCTGGGTACTCAGTATAATCCACATAGCCTGCTCCGGTAGTGTATTTCTCACAAACAGGACAGCTGCCCTTCCTTAAAAAGAATTTCCTCCTCTGATTAGTAAGGAAAAGAAGTCCTTGATGCTTTATCCATAAAGTCCATTCCAGACTTCAACCCTGATGAAAAGCGGGGAGAGGGGAAGAGGGGGAACACTGTCTACTCCCTCCCCTGGGGCTCCCTGGGCAGAAGGGCATGAAGCCAGCTGGGCATCCATCCGACAAAGACACAGAGCATTTATTTGACATCACCCGCATCTCTGAACAGCACAATTATAGGCAGCAATGCAGTCAATGTCACCCCATTCAAAGGGCCCAGGAACTTTCTCAGGCAGAGATGCAGCTCAGACGACCTGCCTTTCACCCCAAGACCAGGGAGCCAGTCAGGGGTCACAGGGCAGTGGAGACCCATGGCCGGTAGGATGCTTTCTACATGCACGGCCTCCCCCAGCTTTCTCAGGTCACAATGGAGACTTCACACTGTAAAGCCTAACTGTGGAAGTTTCTTCCCTCAGGAGCAGAAAGCCTGGCAGGGGCTGGGGATCAAAGGTGTGTGATTCAGAGAAGTCACCTGTCCAAGGTAGCTTCCTGCTTCTAAGACCTGGCTGAGCTTTTCCTCTACTTCAAATGAGGCCTGAACACCCCCAATAAACGTTAGACCACCTGTAAACCCACCCCTCCCCACTACCCTTCAATGAAGAGCAACCGACACAACTATAGGCATGGTAACCACAAGAGGGCGGATTCCATGTTGCCACAAGAGCTTCAAAGCATTTCAGGACCCCCAAGCTCATTCACTTGAGAGTTAAGGCAGGACTGTGTTCCTCTCTGGAAGACACTCAGCATAGAAGAGGTGCCACCATTTGAAGCTGTTTTAGATCCTCAGCTGTGCTCCCTCTCTTGGGAGAGTTGACTGCGGGTGGACAATGTCCCTGGTCTAGTTCCCTTTTAGGGGAACTGAAAGGCAGCAACTCACCCCAGAGGGCTCAAAGGCCATCTGGAGGAAATTCCCACAGGCTTTCTCGAGGGTGGCCTGTAAGGAACAATAGGGCCTTTTCCTTGCAGCCAGCTCTTCTGACATCTGGGCTGCACAGCTGGGTGTGGCCCCGACAGCCAGAAGGGAACCATCCGGCTCCTGCCACAGGGCACTCGGGTCATGCCTGTTGGTGGCTGGGTCCACAGCAGGAACTTCAAATCCTGGGGAAACACAGCCACAGCCACGTTTCCATTCCTCACACACAATAGGTGATGACAAATGATCAACCATCAGATCAAAAATCTTATTTCAAACATCAGAAATGCATGTGAGGGGAGCTGATGTGGCTCAGTGGTTTGCACACCGGCTTCCCACATAAGAGGTCCCAGGTTCAAATCCCTGGCCCCTCAAAAAAAAAAAAAAAAAAAAAAAAAAAAAAAAAAAGCACGTGAAAAATCCATGATGGCTTTTCTCCCAACAGGCTCCTAAGTTCAGTCGATAAATGATAAATGACTTCCAGCAGAGACTTAATACCTAGAGTGTCACAAGGCTACTTAAACCAAAGGAAGGGGCCTTTTTCCAAACTATAATCGCTGTAATCTTTTGGGATAGGGGTCGGCAAACTATCCATGGGCCAAATCTGGCCTGCCACCTGCTTTTGTGCAGCCCCGTGAACGAAGAACGACTTTCACAGATGAACACGTGAGATTGCTTTAGAGGGAACACAAACTTTGAGCTCCAATTCGGCAAGACATTATCCTCTAAAAAAATTCCATTCTTATTAGTAGGCCTGTAATGAATTGCACTCACTTATTCTATTATTTAATTTTGTTAAATAACTGCTTATTTAATATCCTCAGTTTTTCCTCTTGGCCCACAGAGTCTAAAGATTATTAATTTAGACCCTTTATGGAAAAAGTTCGCCGACTCCTGCTTTAGAACCTGAACCCCAAAGCACCCTGCACATTAAGTTCTTTTCCTAAAATAATATGCCAAGAGGAAGAAGAGCACAGCCTCTTAAATATTAACGCACACTTTTTTTTATTATATTAAAATCAGGCAATGGTCTGACAATAAAAAGGCTGCTTATGGAATACTGTTAAACTTTACTTACAGGATATTAAATCCTTAGAACTAAGGTTTTCCCCAGAAAAAGATTAATGGAAATACCAGTTGCTTTTCAGTCTTGACATGTGCTGCTTCGAAAGGTGGTTTACACAAATACTAATTAAAAAAAAAATGAGGACACAATGACTTGCTTTTATTTCGGTATGCAGCCACATTTTAGCATTTAGTGATCCTGAACAGAAAAGTGGAAAACGCAGCGATTTGTCAGGAAGTCAAGCCCACCAATTTCAGGGATCTGCCGTGCACACCGACTTGTTTCTTAATCCCTGCTGAGGATCGTGAGAGGCAGCAGCACCAAAACCAAAGTATGCACCGAATTCAAGGTTCTTTTTGTTCCAGTTGTCAGATTCCAAACTAGACCCAAATGGATTGCATGGATGACCAAATGAGAGCCCTGTTTAAAATTTCTTCAATTTTTAAAAGCAAAGCAATTACAAGAAAAAGAAAACAATTCATTCAGAGGGATTGTGTGTGCTTACAAGTGTCTTCATGTGGCCTTTCTCCAAGTTTAACCACCAAGGACTTGGTGAGAGCTGGCAGGTCTGAGTAACCCTGGTGACTGTTCTTTTCACCATGTCAAAACCTGAGCTAAAACATGCATCAGCTGACGATGACAGCAGAGGGTGGCAGGGCTGAGGACCCAATTTTCATTTCCCAGGCTGGTGGAGAATAAAGAAATTGTGGTTCCAAAACTAAATGAGGGAGGTCAGAGACTCTTTCCAACCTTACCTGATGGCTTCAGGCCAAAGCAAGCAAGTGTCGTGGAAAAGTGTTGGGTGGTGATGGTGCAGGAAGGGACTTCAGGAGGAGGAAGGAAAAAGCAGCACCCCTCAATAAAGGTGGGGGGAGGGGGAAGATATGGGGAAAGCCCTGAAAGAATTCCTCACCAAAGGCCAATTTCAGAGGGGAACAAATGGGGTTACAATCTATTCTTCGGCCAAGGGTGGTGGTGGTGGTGGTGGTGGTGGTGGGGGCAGGCAGGACGATGGTTTGGAAAAGGGGAGTCATTTAAGACTTAAAAAAAGAAACCGGGGGGTGCAGATGAAGCACCCACACACACCCAGCAGTAGTCCCACAGGCTGCAACCTGAAACCTTCACATCTAGTCTAATAAGCCACCCCAATCTGGAGGGCTGTTGCAGGGAGGAGGGAAGGAGGAAGGTAGGGGGAAAGAGATGGGGGAGAAGGCAGAGACCTCAGGCCATGTAATCAGCAGCAAGGTGATTGTGTGATGTGTCTTTTCACAGTTGAGTTAGATGTGCCCCACCAGTTATGATGGGAACCAATTTAAATATACTTTCTTGATCCCAGAAGTTCAACTACATGGACAGTGGTTACACTTGACAGTATGATTTGTTATAGCACAACTTATATATTTCAAATGGACAAAAAATTAGTAGCATTTACAGTATCTTAAGATAAAATGCCTTTGAATGGGAGCTTCCTTTCCAGTACTTTGAGGTCTACAAGACGTATCTAGAAAATTTACTACTGTGGAAAATGAAGACTGCTTAAATCGAATGGGGTGTGGGGAGGGCCTGTGGTTTTTCTATTTGATTAATTGCTGTAACACTGTCCTTCAGGTGGCTGAGGGTGTTTCATATTTTCTTTAGACATCATTAGGCGTCGAAGCTCTTGCAGGACAACTTTGATGCTATATGAATTCTGCCATTTTGCTAGCACTGATATGGCTCTTGGGTCCACCACTCCATTAGAACTATTAACTCCATTCATATTAATTTTTGTTACAAATCTTACAAAGGGGGGTGCTTCTATGTATTTAGGTCCATATTCTATTTTAAGGCTGTATATTCAGTTTTCATAAATTGTTCTTGGAGGCCCAATTATCATCCCTGTCCATTTTGTAAGTGTCATGTCTTCGTCATCTTCTAGACCCCAGCCAACTGTGCCATCTCCTACCCCTTTCTGGCCTTCTTCGAGTTCTTCCAACAGTGGGAAATTGTGAGGGACTTTTACTCCGGAGCCCGTGGTGGCTGCCATTTTGTGTTGCTGTCGCTCGAAGGCCCTTCAGTGTGTTTCTAAAGGTCCTATGTTATTTTCTGTGGTAGTCCCTTTGTGCCCCTTTCTGTCAAATTTTCCAGTTTGTAACTGTGCCAGAAAATCAACTGATGCAAGTTAATTGAAATTTGAATTTATCCCTAATGTAAATTTTGGCTAATACATTGTTAATAAAAATATCAATAGTAACCAGAAGCTATGAATTGGT
The DNA here is from genome assembly GCA_029593785.1 of Cabassous unicinctus. Taxonomy (NCBI): domain Eukaryota; kingdom Metazoa; phylum Chordata; class Mammalia; order Cingulata; family Chlamyphoridae; genus Cabassous; species Cabassous unicinctus. The sequence goes on from JAQZBX010041359.1 coordinate 19,485, forward strand.
AGCTTCATTTTACTAGATATTTTCTGCCAACATTTCATGAAGGAAAACCACAGCACTATTCCCATAAGCCCAGGTAATTCCATGACAATGAAGGGGTGGGCAGGGGATGGGCTATTGGAATGTCCCTTTCCCTGGTCCTTGCCTGCCTACTTTGAGCAGTTAAGTGTCCTGCTTTTGGAGTGTTTACATGTGAGATTGAGGCTGTGATCTAATGACTACTGTAAATGGGGTTCTCTATATTTTGAGGCAGATACCCAGTGTTGATTTCCAACTTATTGCAGTGGGAGTATTTCAAAATCTCCAGGCCTACAAAGAAGGAGCTAAGAGGATGGAAACTGGTTTCTGTCCCTCTCTGACACTGATTGTTCTGCATTTTAGGATCCATGAAAATAGAGGATTGGGGTGATGAACTGTTAAGGACATTCAATCCATAAGTAGTGGCAATTCAGGCTGCAAAGGACTTTCCAGACAGAGTCCAGGATTACTTTGGCAAGAGAAACCATTTGCTTTATTTGTGTCATATGATAACCTCAATTTTATCATCTCTTCTGTCCTTGTGTTCCTCTCCTCTTTACAGAGAAAAATAGTTATTTATTTGGAAGTTTATTTGGAAGTTTTCCTCTACCCAAATCCTTGAGTCCAAAGAAAGTAACAAAGACACAAGGACCAAGCAGTCTGCATGGCCCAAAGCAAACTTTAGAGGTCACCTACATAATTTTGTACAAGGACATCTCCTGAGTTATTTCATTAGCAAGCCACCAGGAGAAACTTCTTGGAAATTAGTGTGCCCCATTTCACTTCCAGATATAATCTATATATTTCTATTCAAAGGAAAAAGAGTTGAGTACTGTGCATTTCTGCTGGACATTCAAGTTTGATTCTTAAACTCATTCTAATTTGTGGTCTACCTGAACAACTGAAAAAAAACTGCTATGGCCAGTATGATTAATGTTCTTGATGTAAAAAAAAATCATCCTCTTCATTTCTCATTTTCCACAACCTCCCTTAGCTTTAAATGCTGATGACTTCTTTCTATTTCTTGAAATAATATCAAATATAAATCTATCAATCCTTTGTAAATTTATTCCATATCTAACTGAGAGGTAAATGCTATAATTTGTAGAGCATAATCTCATATAAAAGGTTGATAACAAGCCACAAAATTTAACATTGTAATGTTCAAGGAAATGTATTAGTATTAAAGCTGAACAATTCCCTCCAAGCTAGGGAAAGCTGTGCTGATGGTCCAGAGAGTCCAAGGAAGTCAGAGTTGAATGATGACATGGTCCACCCAGTATTTCACTACCAGTGCTAGTACCTACCATGTTCATATCCAGGATTCCTCCAGCTTGTACAATGGAGTCTGAGCAGGGCTGCCTCCCACCAAGCCTGAATTAGGTCCTCCCACTGATTGTATGAGCTGAAAGAATATCTGTCACCATGATCCCATTGTATTAGTTAACCCACCAGCCTCTTGCAGAAAGTCAATTACTTCAGACCAAATGTATCCTTATTAGAACTGATGCCTATTTGTATCTGGGTTTGCTTTTGGTAGTCAGCCCATCTTCTGGAAACCCTCTCCAAGCTACTGAAGGACTGAGGTCTGACATGAAATCTTCTACTATGTCATCTGAAGTCCAGCAACCTGGGCCCTGTTGAGGGATAGGACTGGGGAACATGAGAACAGTTCCCAGTCACATCCATCTTGTTACACGGAAGCAGCTGGGCCAATAGAATAGACAGGTTTTCACATTGAAGAACATAATTTTGGAACACTACCTCACACTATAAACACAAGAGATTTCAGGCAGATCCAAAAGAGAAAAAATTGACAGTAAGTGTGTGTGTTGTTATGAGTGTGATTGAGAAGTTTAAAAATATAAACAGATTTCACTTCATAGAATCTAAGATTTGACATGCTAAAAAGTCACATAATGCAAAGTAAACAAAAAATCATGGAACTGTTTTTAATGGTAATATTGCAATACATAGAGAAGTTAGACTTATGATATTAATAATGTGCATAGAACCTGTTTGTTGGACAAAAGTGTTGTGCAGTAGAAAATGCACCTTACAGATTTGCAGTAAAAATTACTAAATTCATAATTCACTCATGCTCACTGTTGGTCAAGGAAAGTCTAAGAAGAGTAATATTTTCACCCATTGAATAACAGCAAATAAAATAAATATGTAAATAGCACTTTTATCTGTGGAGTTCAGAATTACTTGCTTTGCATATATTGCTCATGAAAAAAATCATGTTTGTCATCTTTGAGATAATAATTTTTAAATATGTATAAAATTTAAATTCATAAGGTTGGATGCAATAATATAATTCCAAGAAATCTATTCTGTAAGTTAATGTGATTTTATTTTTGATGATTGTGTTTTTATCTTATAGGCACATTTCTGTTTATTTCAACTAATGTTAGAATTACACAAAAATTTCAAAGAAAATAGAAATACCTTATCCAAGTTTTCCTAGTAGTAACATTACATAACTATGGTAACTTGTCCTAACTAAGAAGTTAAGAAAGGTACATTTGTGTTTAGTAAACTAGAGATATTATTATAATTGAATCATTTCTGTTTTTATTAAAGCAGTTGTAGTTTTACAAAAAAAAAAGTGAAAGTAATACATATTTCCCATATCCCCCTCACATACATGCTTTTCCCCATTAACATTTTGCATTGGTTTAGTGACTTTCTTACAATTGGTTAAAAATATTATTAGTTAACATATATAGGTTAATATTTATTCTTGGGATACATTCTGATGATGTGTGTGTGTGTGTGTGTGTGTGTATTTTTCACACAAACAACCTGAAATTTCTCATTTTTCCATTTTCAATTTTTCAATTCTATGGTGTTAATTACATTCACAATATA
>JAQZBX010041360.1:0-22374 GCA_029593785.1 Cabassous unicinctus
AAAAAAAAAAAAAAAAAAGAAAACTACAAGTGCTGGAGAGGATGAGGGGGAATGGGAACACTCATCCACTCCTGGTGCAAATGTAAAATGGTGCTGCCACTGTGAAGGATAGCTTGACAGTTCCTCAGGAAGCTAACTATAGAATTGCCATATGATCCAGCATTCCCACTGCTGAGTATATACCCAGAAGTGAAAGGAGGGACATGAACACATATATGCACACCAATGTTTATAGTGGCATTGAATAATTATGAAAAGTTGGGAGCAACCCAAGTATCCATCAATGGATGAATAGATAATCAAAATCTGGTATATGCACACAATGGAATATTACTCAGCTGTAAGAAGGAATGAAGTATTGAAAAATGTGAAAACATGGATAAATCTTGAAGATATTAGCTTGAGTGAAGTAAGCCTGCCACTAATATTGCATGAAATCACTGATGGGGGTGATCCTGAAGGCTCTAGAGACATCTAGACACTATAGGAAAAGTAGACAACCCCATGAAATCAGCACCTTGTTTGTGGGCCTTATGGTGGAATATATGGCAACCTATATCCCCAGTGTAACAGAGTTAGATTCATTTATAAGTTCCTTTCACATGATTCTTCTTCCCCTTTTATTTGAGCCTATAATTAGCATTATATCCATTAAATATATGTCTCCAAGGCTTACATATTTAGTCTATTCATATGCCAGGTGAGTCCTGAGTCTCAGCAGAGTTGCAGCCTACATCTACTCTCCAGTTCATCAGACTCACCCTGGACAATTAACAAAAAAATGATGATCAACAACTCTCATCTCCCAAAACAGAGAGTATCTACAACTACAAGTAAAGCAGCTACTTCCATCTGCCCCATAAGATCTAAAGCCCCTCTCAATCAGTAGTAGAGCATCACCATCACAAACTCCTCAAGGTCGAGGAATGAATAAACATAAGGGGAGAATGCAACCAAGGACAACGTAAACTTGTTAATATTGTAGTAATAGAAGAACATGTAACATTGATATAAAGATAGTTGTTACAAGAGGGTCTGAGGGGAGGGTGAGGGAATAATAGGTAAAACAGAGGGCAATTTTAGTGCATTGGAACTAAATGTAAACCACAACTTTAAATTTTGACCTTGGTTAGTAGTAAGGCTTCAATAATTATTCATCAATTTTAACAAATATAGCACCCTATTTTAAAATGTTATTAATAGGGTAAGATGGGGTTTGGGGAGGTTACATAGGAATCCCTTATACTTTTGATGTAATTTTTTGTCATCTAAAAATTTTTAAAAATATATTTTGTTATATGAAAAAAGAAAAGAAAATATCATGAGTTGAAATGGTATCATGTGTCATTTACTGTTTGTCTCTAGTATGGGAAAATAAGACAATTCATACATCTGGCTCTTTGGTAAGAGAAAATATTTACCTTGTGTCCTCTGCTTCATTTATCTCCCTGACATAATTTAGAAAAGAGCCTTACCTAACTCATGTTTTTCCCTTTTCTGAGTTTACCTCTAAAAATACTATTAGAATGTAATCATGGTACCAGGGAAACTAATTATTAAATGTTTTATTTACCTACTTTTCTCAATCTGTACATAACAATTCTAGTAAGTACTTTCTTTTGGCATTTGTTATATTCTCATTGGTTACTGAACCCTACCCCAACCTTTTTCTAAAGGAAGAAATGATTAAAATTGTGCCTATTTGACCAAGTTTGGAAATAAACCAAACAAAACCAAGAATGTAGATATAAAGCTGTGAAACAGCTGTTCCCTTTGATCTCTAAACTATAGGGCTTTTTAGCCCGATGAGTTCAGGAGTCAGCTTTACCACTGAGCAGATGTGTAACTGAAACCACCAATTATGCACCCCCCTTGAAACCATAACTTACTAACCACTTTTCAAAGTAGCTGGTTTAAGATGTTTATAGAAGTTTCTACTTCCTTTTTGTTCAAATGCCCACCTCCACATGTTTATTCATAGGAGGCTTGCTGGCTCATGAGATAAGTTGATGTTTCTTCTTGCAGTACTTGCTAAATCCAGTTCTGAAGCATTCTAGTCACTGAGCATTCTAGGTCCATTTTAAGAGCAGGCATAACTGGCAACTAAGCATGTTTAGTTTAACCCCAAGTGATGGTTAAGCTAATGTGTCAGCTCAGCCAGGTAATTGTGCCCAGTTGTTTGGTCAAGCAAGCACTGGGCTAATTGTAATATAAGGAAATTTATTGACTTTAGCTACTAGTGAGTTTAATGCATAGATAGCTGATTATATCTACATCAGCCAGGAAGATTGCCATCACCAATGAGTGACATTTTACTCAATCAGTTGAATTACATAAAAAAGGAAATTATTTCAGCATTCAGAGAGAATTTCCCAACTCATCTTTGGACAGCCAGTGCCTCTGGAAACTCATCAAGGACATTTATTGGACTTTCATCGGAGCCCCTTGTTTGTAGCCTGCCTGTGGAACCTGGACTTGTGCATTCCCACGGTCACATGAGATACTCATAAAATCTCATACTATTGACAGATAATTCCTGTTGATTCTGTTTCCCTAGAGAACCCTGACTAATACAACTTGGTATGAGGAATGGTTCTTGAGGAACAGAGTCTTAAACATGGGATGTCTGAGGTGGTTCTGGAAGATTTTCAATTGGCTGTCTACTCTAATGGGACTCAAAGGTACTAATGACTCCCTCTCCAATAATGAAGAGGCCACTAAAGGTCCATGGCATGAGTTGGCAATAGAGATACTGATAGTATCAACACTGGATTACTCTACTTCCAAGCTTATAAGAAGCAAGGATCTGGGTGGCAGTGTTTTCAACACCTTAACAGAGATTTGTGGAGTCAAAAGTTATAATGATGTTGGCTGGGTCCTCCTAGACACTCTGGATACAGTTACAAAAGAAAGAGATGAGCTAAAGGCTTCAAATTTGAGATATAAATGATGCATGAATGATTTGAGAATTTCTATGTGTGCTCTGAAAGAAAATCTTGTCTCCTGTAGCCGTAGACTTGAGATTTCAGAGGACCAAATTCAGACTCTTATTGTAAGAGTAGCAGAGTTAGAAAGGAAACTAAAATCTCAACCCTGCAGGGTTTCTGCAGTTAAAGTGAAGGCATTGATTGGAAAGGGGGGGAACCCAGAGGATTAGGATGGAGACATATGGGATGATGATTATATTGGTGGGGATACTGGAACCCTAAACTCTGCTGAGTACTTGCCAGACGTAACTGTGATGGACTGCCCTGTGGAGACCACACCTTGTCAACCTTATATCACCGAGCCTACAGCTTCCCTAGGGAGTCCAGTCTTCCTTCCAGCCCTGAGAATGGGTACTAGACAAACTGAAACATGCACTGCCAAGCCTCTGGCCTACCCCAGGGACTCTTCACTCCTCCGAGCCCTGAAGCAGGTACCAGCCAAACTCCAGTGTGCAATGTACAACCTCCAGCCTGCCCTGAGGAATCTGCATTCCAACCCCTGCCTAAAGAGATTAATCCTGTCTCACCAGAATAAAATGCAAAGGAATGTCCTGAGGTCAGTAGCTTGCAAGACATTTCTAATCCTCTTCCACCACCCCTGTTGCCTTTGAAAACTATTACTAGGCTAAAATCACAACAAACCCCTAAATGTGAAATACAAAGTGAGACACATGAGGAAGTATATTATACTCTGAAAGAAATGCATGAGTTTTCCAATTTATAGAGACAGAAATCAGGGGAATATATGTAGGAATGGATACTAAGGGTATGGGATAATGGTGGAAGTAATATAAAGTTGGATCAAGAAGAATTTATTGATATGGGTACACTAAATAGAAATTCTGGATTCAATGCTGTAGCTCGAGGGGCTAGAAAGGGCTCAAAATATTTGGGTGAATGACTTAAACATGGAACAAAAGTTGCCGTAGCATGATTGAGTTTGATGTGCCTGATTTGCCCTAGTTTAGAGTAGAAAAGGGAATTCAAAGTCTTTGAAAGACTGCAATGCTGGAATGGATTTACCATTTGAGACCTACCCACTGACCCCAGGAATGTTCAGTGGACATGCCTTTAACAAGGACTGTGAGAAATAAATTTTAAGAATAACACTATCTTCCCTGAAGACCTCTGTGGTTGCTATTCTCTGTAGTTCAGGTATTAATGTAGGTAGGGCTGTAATGGAATTAAAATCCTTAACCTTTATGGGGATGATCAGATCTAGGTTAGGTAAAAGTCAAGTATCAGCAGTTAATCTCCAAAGACAAGGTGGGCATGGCTACTGCAATGAAAGGCAGATTCAAAGCAGCACTCAAAATAGTCCGAGTCACATAGAATTATGGCATTGGCTAATAGATCATGGGGTACATAAAAGAGAAATAGATAGGCAGTCTACTAAATTTATTCTGGATCTGTATAAGCAGAAAAGTTCTAGTTTGAGGGAACAAAACCCTAAGTCAAATTACAGATGCATTGACTCATGACCCCTTAATCAATTCTTTGTCTTGAGACAGTTTACAGACCCAGACCTCCTTGAATGAGGAGAAGGCCAGGTCCCCTTGGAGAAGGATTCTGTTAAACTGCCAAAAATTTATACTGTTAATCTTCTTCCCACCTTTCCCCAAGGAGAACTATGGCCTTTTACCAGAGTAACTGCATTTGGGTAAAGGAGATGATCAGACATTTTGGGGATAATTAGACACTGTCTCAGAAATGACATTAATTCCAGAAGATCCAAAAGTGATTGTGGTCCACCAGTCCGAGTAGGGGCTTATGGAGGTCAGGTGATTCCTGGAGTTTTAGCTCAGGTCCATCTCACAATGGGTCCAGTTGATCCCCAGACTCATTCTGTGGTCATTTTCCCAGTTCCAGAATGCACAATTGGAATAGACATACTGAGTTTCTGGCAGAATCCCCACATAGGATTCCTGAATTGTGGAGCGAGGGCTATTATGGGTGGAAAGGCCAAGTGAACGCGACTAAAGCCACCCCTATCTAGCAAAATAGTAAATCAAAAGCAATACCAGATTCCTGGAGGAATTGTAGAGATTAATTCACCATCAAGGATATGAAGGATGCAGGGATATTGATTCCCAGAACATTCCCATTCAACTCTTGTATTTGGCCTGTGTAGAGAAAAGACGGATGTTGGAGGATGACAGTAGATTATCATAAACTTAACCAGGTGGCAACTCAAACTGCAGCTGCTGTCCCAGATATGGTATCATTGCTTGTGCAAATCAACACACCCGATGGTACCCAGTATGCAGATGTTGATCTGGCAAATGCTTTTTTTCTCAATTGTTATTAGTAAGGACCACCAGAAACAGTTTGCTTTCAGCTATCAAGGCCAGCCATATACCTTCATTTTCCTGCCTCAGCGGTATATCAACTCTCCATCCCTGTGTCATAATATTGTCCACAGGGACCTTGATCATTTCTCCCCAACCCCAAGACATCACACTGGTCCATTATATTGATGATATGTTGATAGGACCTAGTGAGCAGGAAATAGCAAAGACTCTAGGCTTACTGGTAAGGCATTTGTGTGAGAGAGAATGAGAAATAAATCCAACAAAAATATAAGGGTCTTCCACTTCAGTGAAATTTCTTGGTGTGGGGCATGTCAAGATATCCCTTCTAAATTGGGATATCCTTTCTAAAGTGAAGGATAAGCTGTTGCATTTGCCTCCTGCTATTATCAAAAAAGAAGCACAACACTTACTTGGTCTCTTTGGATTTTAGAGAAAATACATTTCTTTTTTGGGTGTCCTACTTTCTCTCATTCACCAAGTGACCAGAAAAGCTGCTAGTTTTGATTGGGGACTGGAACAAGAGGAGGCTCTGTGACAGGTCCGGGTTGCTGTACAAGCTGGACTACCACTTGGGTCATATGATCCAGCAGATCCAATGGTGCTGGAAGTTTCAGTGGCAAATGGAGATGTTGTTTGGAGGCTTTGCCAAGCCCCTATAGGAGAATCACAACACAGACCCTTAGGATTTTGGAGCAAAGCCTTGCCATTCTCTACAGATAACTACTCTCTTTTTGAGAAAGAGCTTTTGGCCTGCTGCTTGACCTTAGTAGAGACTGAATGCTTAACCATGGGACATCAAGTTACCATGAGACCTGAGTTTCCTGTCATGAGCTGGGTATTGTCTGACCCACCAAACTATAAAGCTGGGCCTGCAAAGCAGCACTCCGTAATAAAGTGGACGTGGTATATACAAGTTAGGTCTGGAAAATCCCTGAAGTCACAAGTAAGTTACATGATGAAGTTGCCCAAATGCCCATAGTCACCACATCTGCCTTCAACCTTCTCTTTCCCAGTCCACAGATTTGAATTCTTGGGTAGTCCCTTAAAATCAGTTGGCTGAAGAAGAGAAATCTTGGGCCTGGTTTGAAGGTTCTGCACAATATGCAAGTACTGCCCAAAAGTGGACAGCTGCAGCACTACAGTCCTTTTCTGGGACTTCCCTGAAGGAGAATGGTGAGGACAAATCCTCCCAGTGGGCAGAACTTCAAGCAGTGTCCCTGGTTGTTCATTTTCCTTGGAAAAAGAAATAGCAAGAGATGCATTTGCATACTGATTCATGGGCTGTTGCCAACAGTTTGGATGGATGATCAGGGACTTGGAAGGGACATGATTGGAAAATTGGTGACAAAGAGTTCTTGGGAATAGGTATGTGGATAGACCTTTCTGAGTGGGCAAAAACATGAAAATATTTGTGTTCCATGTGAATGCTCACCAGAGGGTGACTTCAACAGAGGAAGATTTTAATAATCAAGTGGACAAGATAACAGGCTCTGTGGCTAATGCTCAACCTCTTTCCCCAGCCACTCTTGTCATTGTAAAATGGGCTTATGAACAAAGTGGCCATAGAGGTAGGGATGGAGGTTATGCATGGGCTTGGCAACATGGACTTCCCATTACTAAGGCTGACTTGGCTACAGCCACTGCTGAATGCTCAATCTGACAACAGGAGAGACCCACACTCAGCCCCTGATATGGCACCATTCCTCGAGGTGACCAACCTGCTACCTGGTGGCAGGTTGACTACATTGAACAACTTCCACCATGGAAGGGGCAGCAATTTGGATTAACTGAAGTAGACACATAGTCCAGATATGGGTTTCCATTTCCTGCACGTAATGCTTCTTCCAAATTGCCATACATGGACTTGTCGTATGTCTTATCTACCACCATGGCATCCCACACAGCATTGTTTCTGATCAAGGAACCCATTTCACAGCAAAAGATGTGTTGGAATGGGCACATGCCCATGAAATTTACTGGTCTTACCATGTTCCCAATCACCTTGAAGCAGCTGGATTGATAGTACAGTGGAAAGGCCTTTTGAAGACTCAATTACAGAGCCGTCTAGTTAGCAATAAATTGTAGGGCTGGGGCAATGTTCTCCAGCAAGCTGTGTATGCTCTAAATCAGCATCCACTCTATGGAGCTGTTTCTCCCATAACCAGGATTCATAGGTCCAGGAATCAAGGGGTGGAAATGGAAGTGGCACCATTCACTATTATCCCTATTGACCTACTAGGAAAATTTTGCTACCTGTCCCTGCAAACTTAAGCCCTGCTGGTCTACAGGTTTTAGTTCCAAAGGTGCTGCCACCAGAGAACTCAACAATGATTCCATTGGACTGGAATTTAAGACTGCCATCTGGACAACACTGGGCTCCTCTTACCTCTGAATCAACATGCAAAGAAGGGAATTACTGTACTGCCTGTGCTGATTGATCCTGACTATCAAGGGGAAATAGGTCTGCATGTACAAAATGGGGTAAAGAAGAGTTTGCCTGGAATACAGGAGATCCTCTAAGCCATCTCCTAGTACTGCCATACCCTGTGATTATAGTCAATGGAAAATTGCAACAACCCAATCCAAGCAGGACTAACAATGCCTCAGGAACTTCAGGAATGAAATTTTTGGGTCACCCCACCAGGCAAAGAACCACACGCAAATCAAATGCTTGCTAAAGATAATAAGAACATGGAATGGGTAGTGGAAGAAGGTAGTGATAAATATGAACTTTGACCACATGACCAGTTACAGAAATGAGGACTGTAATGGTCATGAAACTTTCTTCCTTGTTTCGTTATGAATATGATTGTATATGTACACAAAGAGAATTTCTTTGTTTTCTTCCCCATCCTTTTCCCTTATCATATGACAAATTGTATTAGTTTCATGTTATAATATTTAAGGATGTCAAGTTTAAGAGTGAATTTTACCGAAGGACTTGCATCCTATTCTGTAAGCAATTAATGCATTTCCAGATGTATGCAGGAGAGTTGAACATTATTAGGTGGAAATATATATGCATGTCTGTTATTGTTTTTACTTAGAGACTAAGTATGGTTTAAGGTAATATGTATGGTTGCTGAGTTGCCATGAGGTGGGCTTGATGGTTAGGCTAATGTGTCAACTTGGCCAGGTAATTGTGCCCAGTTGTTTGATGAAGCAAGCCCTGGGCTAATTGTAATATAAGGGAATTTATGAACTTTACTTATCAGTGAGTTTACTGCATAGATAGGTGATTATATCTGCATCAGCCAAAAAGATTGCCGTTAGCAATGAGTGATGCTTTATCCAATCAGTTGAAGACCTTATAAGGGGAATTGATTTCAGCATTCAGACAGTATTTCCCAGGTTGCCTTTGGACAGCCAGCATCTCCCAGAAACTCATCAAGGACCTTCACTGAACTTTCATGAGAGACCCTGGTTTACAGCCTGCCTGTGGAACCTGGACCGGTGCATCCCCATGGTCATGTGAGAGACTTATAAAATCTCATACTATTGACTAATATCTCCTGTTGATTCTGTTTCCCTAGAGAACCCTGACTAAAACACCCCACCCCTCTCAAACTGCATTGGCCCTTATCATCCTTAACCATGTCACTCATCCATGTTTCCCAAATTGGATTGTCCCATATCATTTCACCCATTCTTAGCTAATCCCTTAAGCATGTCTTCCCCAGATGGTATAAAGCACCAGCACCTATTTTTTCAGAGGAGACTGATCTGAGGCTTATCTCTGTTCTCCTTGCTGGTTGACTATGCAATAAACTCTTACTTTTCTTGAAATCCTGGTGACTAAGTATCGGCTTCTGTGCACATTGAACAAACAAACCCACTTTGGCAATACTGTAACTGATGGACTCAACAGCTCCATAGACTCCTGAAAAGTAAACTGTCTGTGGGTTGATTTTAATTGTGAAACAAATATTAAAATATGTTTCTAAGTATTTTATATACAACAATTTAAATAGTAAGAAGGAAATTTTCAAGAGTCTTAAGTCAGTACATTAGCAAATCATTAGTAAATGTTCATGCAATGTATAATAGTGAGGGTTGATCCTGCTTTCATGAATATTCATGAAAATGAAGGTTGGTTTTGCCTATTATATTTCCAATTTCTCCATCAACAAAAACAAAAAAAAGTTAAGGTCAATGAAACACAGCTAAAGACACATTAAGTACTCTCTGAATATAATGATCACATACAAAAAGAAATGTATTGAAGGAAAATGACCAAGTGATTAAATGAGGGTAATTCCTCTCTGTTTATTTCTCTACCACTTCAGCATACCCTGGTGACCATGCCCAACCCCCACAATTCATGGTGTTATGAAAATTACATGTTACACCCATTGAGTGATTACAAGTATTGGTCATCAGAAAACAACTGTTTATTTTTATTTATTTATCCCCCCCTTGCTACTTATGCTTGCTTTGTCCATACGCTGTGCATTTTTTCTGTGTCTGCTTGTCTCCCTTTGTTGCATCATCTTGCTGAGCCAGCTCACCACCCCGCATGGACCTTCAGCTCATCCCACCATGCGGGCTGTCTTGCCTCCATGAGGAAGCCCCGGGAATTGAATGCAGGACCTCCCATATTGTAAAAAGGAGCCCAACCACTTGAGCCACATCTGCTTCCATAAACAAGTTTTAAAAAATCAGAAAACTCTTGGATGGGTTGTAAACTATAACATATTTCACAGACTTTTACATGATTTTTTTTTTCTGGAACACTTTCCCAATGCAGGATGGGGAGAATACTAAGAATGAAACTTAGGCCAAATGTGTAAAGGGAGAATCCAACAGAAAAAGGTCCATATAGGTTAGCAAATTCCTCTCCCTCAATCAAAATATTCCAAAGATGAGAGATGCTAGCTTCTTTGGAACATCTCTGCCTTCTAATGTTTTGAGTGCAAACGATAAGGGAATTGAGAAAGAAAATAACACAAGTTTGAAATTAAGTTTACAAGTCGGCTTCTCAGAGCACAGGAGAGTGTCCAAGGGAGAACAACGATGATTAGCCACAGGAGATCATTTAAGCAAAGAATGAGTAGTATCACCTGTAGCAGTGCTTTGATTACAAATGACCTTGGTGATGAAAACTAACACATCGGGAATATTTATCCTCTTGGCCCCACAGAAACTCAGGTTTGTCAGTTTTAGGCAGGACTTTTTCATTTACCAGCACAGAAAACTTCAGAGTCACTACATTAACTTGAAAATGTTCTCTTATTGGTTATTTTGTTTGGAGCCTCAGTGTCATTTTTTAAATTTTCATTCCAGTCCAAATAATCATTCAAGGGAAAAAAAGTAACATGGAGGATAAAGCAGGAATATGTTATAACAGAAAAGGATTTCCTAAATTCACAAAACAAAAATATCATAAAAGAATACAAGAACTAAGAACATGCTAAACTTTTATATCAATAATAATCAATGGCTTTTATTTACCCATATCAATCAGAGAAAAATCAAAACCCTGCTTTGTGCTATGTTCAAAGATATGTCTAAATAAGAATGATTCATCATGTAGAAATATAAAAGGATCAGAAAAGAACATCTTGATAATATGATAAAATAGCTGTAGATTCCAATATTATATAGTCAGTTTCATTTACTTTATCCATACCAGGTTGTATTACTTGTTTCCATCTGTTGATGTCTTTCTATCTATCCAGCTTTCTATTATCCCTAAATATCAAGTACATCTATAAATTATTGGCCTTGGGAAGTCTTTGAGAACACAACAATGAAATGATTCATAGTGCAAATGGTGACCAGATGTAGCTCATTTATAAAAACCAACCAAACAGCACTTAGCTCAGCCCATGGACTATGGCATCCCATTTTTTGTCTCCATCACTGTCCATGATGGGAGTTTGCCTGGGCAAGAACCATGCATAAAATGGTTTTCCTTTCTCTTCCCTTGTTTGTCAGGGTTTTCTAGGGACAACTTTGGAACTTCTTTTGATTCTCTGATGTGTGATATGGGACCCAGAAGGTGTGTAAGTCCAGTAATAGAACTAGCTATTAGGCATCCCTTCTGCTGTAGATATGCATGCCAGAATACTAATGGGTTGTTTTTAGCTACCACATATGCATGCTTTGCAAATATCCCCTCTACCCATCTCTTAATTAGCTATTTTCAAATTTTGTTTTCACTTCTGCATCCTCTTTGATGTTCATTGTTTATAGTAAAACTTGGTACATAGCTAGTAATTGTTTTCCTAGGGTGGTATAGCATTGCTCAGCTCCTTTGAAGAGTTGTGACTAAAATCCTGTTGGGATGAGTATCTTCCCTTATCTTTGATATAGGACCCACTTTATTTGTCCTCTGTAATGGAGATGCCTTGCTCAAATTGTTGTCTAGTGACTGTACTTGGGCTATTAAAGATTTCCTTTGGTGAAGGTATCTTCATTTTTGTGCTTCCAATCCCATATTTCTCCTTTCTTTACTTTTTACAGAGAGCACAGGCATTGCACCACATGAAGAATGAATGTACTCCAGTAGTCAAATATCCACACAAAATTTGCACCTCTTTAACTGTTTGTGGGTAGGGGATAGTTTTGGATGCTATTTATCTCAGTACAGGATGAAACACAACTCTTACCTAACCATACCTCCCCTAAGAGCTTGGTTGTGTCCATGTATCCTGGTGCCTCTGTTTTCTGGGGGTTGACTTCCCATCCTCTTATTTTTGGAGGTTCTTTTTAGGCCATCTCCATGGCTTTTTGTAAAATAATTGTGTCTGCTGAGGTTAGCAAGATATCATCCACATAGTGTTTTATGTGTACTCCTGGAAGAAGATCCAAGGCAGTCAGATCCCTGACTACTATTTATGACAGATAGTAGGGTTAATATATATCCTTGGAGAAGTACCTAGAATATCCACTGTTTTCACTCCTATATGAAGGCAACTATGCCCTGTGTCTTTTTATCTATTGGTATACTAAAGAAAGGAATGACTAATCTGTAACAGCATGATAGGTCCCTAGACAAGTTGACACTCTCTCTTTTAGCCTGGCCTCTTGAGGTGAGGAGAGGTATGCAGATCCTGAACAGCGGGACCCAGGCCATGGTCAATGTAGCAGAGGGGAATGGCATTGTGCCCCACCCCCAACTGCCGGCCACCCTCAGATCCCCTCTCCCACTGGCACAGCCAGGGCTCAGGGCATTGCAGCCAAAACTTGCCTGGTCCTTATGGCTACCTGGGCTGCTGTGATGGGAAAGAACTTAGACACCACAAAGTCACAACTAGCCAAAAGCCTTCAGCCTAAGAGAGCCTGGAGAAGGGTGAAAAGGATTAAGGCGAGTCCCCATCATGGCCCTTGGCTCCTGTCTCTCCTGGTCAATTTTACCTTTTTCTGTATAAAGGGGGGAATATGCTGAGATCCTTCTATCCTTTATCCTCCCATCTGATCACATCCTCCTACTCATCTGACTCAATCACCTTTAAAAGGATTTCATGTCTTCACATCCTAATTGTGGGATTTCACTTTAGTTTGTATCATTAGCTGCTATAACCTGAATGCAGGCAGCCTTCAAGGTTTTCGAAGATAAATCTCAGTGTGCTTTTAGGGAATTATGGGGAGCAATGCCTGAAGAGGGAGAGCAGGTGGGTAAGGTAGGAGACCCGATATGTACTAGACAATTGGCCATGACACTTCTCTCCCTGGGCTGAAGAAACAAACATTCACATTCTTTTTTGGCAACCAAATATTTTTAACCCTATAATTTGAATATTACTTGTTTATCTCAGTTGAATTTCATTTAAAAATTGTATTGTGGGTATAATAACCAATAGCTCTCTTAGTTTTCCAAATTTAGATTTGTATGCATACAGACTGCCAAGAATTTGAAATGAATATGATAGTATAATGCTCAAGGAAAAAACTGCATCAGAAAATGTGAAACAGGCAAGGATGACTTTATTCATGGGGTTGCTATTGCAGAGGAGAAAGAGTAAATCTCAGTTACATCAAAGCAAAATACAGCAAACTTTATAATTGCTAAGCATGGGTTGGAAGAAAAGCACTGGAAGATAATAAAGAGGTTGATCACTAGGGTGGGTGAGGGAATTACTGAGGTTGAATTTAGGAGAACTTGGTTCAAAATATTTTCTTTTGAAGTAATTAGTGCACCTGAGGTCTGCAAGAGCTACAAAAGAGGAGGAGGAATATAAAGAATGGTCTAGTTTGGAGTTTCTCAGATGCCTGGGTAGCATAAGGGCTAGGATGAATGGGAAAGGAGAGGGAGCATTCTGGGGTAAGATTGATATTTAGAATAGATAGTGTCTAAAGGCTTTTTTTTTCTTTTTTTTCTTAAACTCTGAGTTTTGTATGCACTCCCACAACTGAAACAATGTTTTCAAGTAGTTATGACTGAGGGAGAAAGCAGATAAGGGCAGGTGTGAAGTAAATGAGGCTGACAGCTTATTCAAGAGAAAGAAAAATAGTTTTTGTCCTGATCTTCACCCTGCAAAAATAAGATCTTAAAATTTGTGAGAGCATTTGTGTGAGTTCATCTGAACCATATATCCAGAAAATGATGTTACTATTTTAACAATTATATTAAGGACTCTATGTAACAAGTAACATTTAAGAGACAAAGGAATTTAATTTATAACACACAATAGAAGTCTTTTGACATTAGAGTTTAATTCTAATTCCGAAACTAGTAAAGAAGACTGATAACTTTTTTATCTGTTATGGATCATTTTGACAAATAGGGGATTCACAGAGACCCTCCCTCAGTGTTTTAAAAATTCATACAATGTAAAAGATTGCTAGAAAAATCATTTATATGTAATTCTATTCTATCCAGAGACCCTGTTCCCCTCAAGGGACCTGTGGGCCTCAGTTTAAGGGCCAGTAAATTTCTAAAGAAAATGCCCCATAAACATACATGCTGAGAAAGCATTTCCTCATTTACATTCTAGGATAACTTCCTTGGAGCATAATAGTGGATATTTTTGAATAATAAGTTTTGTGCTTAAGTAAGTTTCATAAACAGAGACTCAATAGAATTAGTAAACTTTTCTATAGTTCTATTCAGAGTTTGAATTTGGTAATTATTACTTTGTCAAAGTGTGAAGATAAGAAGTATTTTGCTTATCTAAGTGAGGGAAACGTCCATTATTAAGAGATATGCTCTTGTATTAGATTGTCAGGGTTTATTTTTTTTCTATCAATATTTACTTGAGTAATATGTAAAATACATATTATTATCTGAATTAGTGGGATAAAAATTCCTGCTCACTTACTGCAAAACAGGGGTACAATTAATGTCAGATATAATATGTATTGTTATTTCTCCAAACTTTTGACATGCCAATCTGTAGAATATTATCATGAAACAGAGCATGCTTGCTTGGAGATACATACCTCTTAATCTTAATCCATTTCTATGGTTCTGAACCCATTTTTAATTGGACCACTTGATGAGAATTGGCCCAAATGAATCAGGATGGGTTTTAATTCTAATACTGGAGTCCTTTAAAAACAGAATGAATTTCAGACACGTAAAGAGAAAGCCAGGAGAAGAAGATGGAAGTGAATGGAACCCAGAGAAGCCAAAAGAAGTATCCGTGTGCAATGTCATGTGAAAAAAAACCAAAGACCAAAGATCACTTGCAGCCAGCCTCAGAAGAACACCAGTCTTCAGGGATAAAGTATCACCTTGATGACACCTTGTTTTTGCACTTATTAACATCAAAACTATAAGCCAATAAATTCACATTGTTTAACCCAACCCATTACAGGGTATTTTTTTTAGCAGCCAGAAAACAAAAACACATAGTTTCTAAATGCTGTAGCAGAAATTTGTCTATGCAAAAATGTGGGAAGGAAATCAAGGCTCCATTTTTGGAATGTGCAGCTACTTGCTTCTCTAACACAAATGATAATCTAAAGGATGATTGTTTATAATTTGTGGTTGGTTAAATTCCATTCTCACTCGAAAATCTCCCAACTACCTCTGCCAGTCTCAATATTGATTCACTTGCACAACAGTAATAATTTTAGTTCAAACTTCTCCAAAGGGATTTTCTATAACCAAATTTCTACCAAAAAGACCTTTCTTAATCTCCCTTGGATATAATTTGTTGATTATCTCTTTGTCAGGGGAAGAATAAAAATAGATTAATTTATAATATTCCAGATATTGTTCTAAGCATTTAATTGCATCAACTTAATTAAAATTCAAAACATTCTTAAGAAGCAGATACAAGTATTATTTCTATGTTACAAAGTAGGAAAATGTGGTACAGAAGGGTTAGTTAATTTGCCCAGTATAAGAGAGTAAGTGAACCATGGAGATGGGATGTGATTCCCTCAATTCTAAAATCTGAAACAGTACACTATTCAGTTTATTGGGAGGCATGAATAACATTAAAGGTGATCTCTCTAAGAGCACATATGACAAGAGAAATACCAAAGACATGGGAAGTTTTCAGACAAATAATTGTAAATACTCAAAATAAACTACAGATATACCACAGAAATATTTGTGAGTCACAAGAATTTTATGGTTTCCCAGTACATGTAAAGTTATGTTTACACTATACTGTAGTATATTTAGTGGGAAAAAAACCTTTATGTAAAATACAATATGCATACCTTAGTTTAAAAATACTTTATTTCTATAAAATGTTAACTATCATCTGAGCCATTCAGGAAGTCAATTTTTTTGCTAGTGATAGGTCTTGCCTTGGTGTTGATTACTGCTGACTAACCAGGGTGGTGGTTCCTGAAGATTGCAGTGGTTGTGGCAATTAATGTAAAACAAAAATGAAGTTTATCTCATCAATTGACTATTCATTTAATGAAAAATTTATCTATAATATGTGTTACTGTTTGATAGTGTTTTACTTACAGTAGAAAAACTTTCAAAATTGGAGTTAATTCTCTCAAATCATGGTGCTGCTTTATCAACTAAGTTTATGCAATATTCTAAGTCCTTTGTTATTGTTTCAACATTGTTCACAGCATCTTAACCAGGAATAGATTTGATCTCAACAAACTACGTTCTTTGCTTACTTATAAGAAACCATCCCTCATCCATTCAAGTTTTATCCTAAGATAGTAACAATTGCATGATAGATGATGATTCAAGATGGTGCTGCACATTGAATCTTTTGAGTTTTTTTTTAAATATTAGTTCCTATTGTAGTTTTTAATTATTATTATTTTAAATGAACTTTAGATTACAGAAATGTTAAATCAAAAATAAATGGGAGGGACTTCTTGGAAAATGGCATTGAAATAAGTAGACTGAGTCCAACTCCCTCACAAAAAAGAATGGGGTAATGGAAAAATCTATCTGTGGGAGCTGCATTGGAGATATACAGAATGGAAAAGTGCTACACATCATCCAGGAGGAAACTAGATAGATAAAGAAGCTAGAGGAAAGCCATGTGTTACCCACACTTGTGGCTGGAAATAGCACATAAACCACACTTTCAAGGCAAATAGCCTCAGTAAATCCCCTGAATCACTGCAACCAATAGGGTGGGAAGGAGTGTTCCTCTGGAAGAAGTGGGCTCTCACAGAGGGTGAAGAGTGACTTCTTTTTGGTGGATTTGTCCAGCTGAGCCCCCTTTGTATCTTGAAAGGTCCATGACCAGCACTGAGGTCGCTGCAGGGAGAGGAGAGGGAATATCTGATCAGGCAGGCTATCACACCCAGCTTACCTGAGTGAAAGAGGAACTAAGGTAGAGAAGGGTTGGAGATAGGTGCCTAAAAAGTCTAGCTTTGCAAACTGTAAGAAGCCTAAACTACCTGAAGGAAAGGGGACAGTTAGAGCCAGAGAAGTTTCTGAAAACTGCTTAAACTGTGGAGCCATTGTAGCTCAGTGGAGGAATTCCTGCCTTGCATGTAGAAGGTCCTTGTTTCTATTCCTGGGTATCCATAGAGAATTGATCCAGATAGTGATCCATCACATGATATCAGGCATCCATCTAGTACCTTATGACAAGAAATATATAGACAGATTTTTTCTTGTTTTAGTTTTTCTAGGATATGTTATATTTTTTTTCTTTATTTTTTTGTTGATTCCTATTTTATTTCTTAATTTTATTCACTAAAACCCAGTACAACACCTGCAGAGAGAATATTGAAAGGTGACTGATTGATAAGCTGAGATTATCAGACTGACAGTCTTATAATATCCTTAGGGGCTTAATAGGGAGGATTGTTTTCATTTTTTTGTTTTTGTTTCTTTGCTTGTTTTGTTGTTGTTTTATTTCTTGTTTGTGGTCTTTCCCCTTTCCTTGTTTCCTTTCTCTTTATTTTACTTATTTTTTCTACCTACTTTATTTCCTTTCTTTACATCACTTTTCTATCTTCTGTTTTCTGTTTTGTTTTTTTTTTCATTCCACCTTTTTTTGTTTGGACTTCTTTTTATTTAAATTCTTTCTTCTTTTTTTCTTTTTTCCTCTCTTCTCATCATTCCAGCCATTTAATTTATTCTATTTTTTCTCTATTTCATTCTTTGTTTCTTTATTTCTAGTCCACCTTTTTTTATTCTTATTCTTTTCTACCTTTCAAAAATTTATTGCTACATCATTTATTTTCTTAGGTCTTGCATGGTTCCTCTTCTACCTTTTTAAAAATTATTATCACTATTATTCTTTTTCTCTCCTTATCTCTTTCCTTTTCTCTGCTCCCAATATTTTTTTCAAGGGTACACGGACAACTGCAAGGATATAAAATAAGAGGAATCAAGTGTCAAAAGGAACCCTACAACAATAACAAAAAACCATAAGAGTAGAAAGAGAAGCTAATCAACCAAATAAGGACATCAAGATAACCAAAAGCCTACACAACAACAAAAAAATTACAAGCAATAACAAGAAGCAGGAAGACAAGGCCCAGACTAATAAACAAACAAAACACTGGAGGAGATGTAGAATGTGGAACAACTAATCAGGGATGTCCCAACAAATATCATAAATCAGCCTAATGCAGTGAACAAAGAGGTAAAGAATGTTAAGATGACACAGGGGGAATATACTGAAGAAATTGTAAACATATATACAAAGATAACAGATATGATGGTGATGAATGGCCCAATGCAAGACATCAAAAATACACTCAAAGCATATAACACCAGATTTGAACAAACAGAGGGAAGAATAAGTGATGTCAAAGACAGTATATCTGAAATCAAACAGATAGTAGAACAGATAGATAAAAAGATAGAAAAAATCCATCAGAGTACTAAGGCTTTGAATGATAACACAAAATCCACAAATATACACATTATAGGCATCCCAGAGGGAGAAAAGAAGGGAAAGGAGGCAGAAGGAGGGTTGGAGGAATAATGGCTGAAAATTTCCCAATTCTTTTGAGAAACATGGACATACATGTCCAGGAAGTGCAGCAAACAACAGGATAAATCCTAAAAGGCCTACCACAAGACACATACTTTTCTAATTGTCCAAGTCTCAAGACAAAAAGAGAATACTGAAAGCAGCAAGAGCTTTGAGATCCATCACATACAAGTGAAGCAAGAGAAGATTAAGTGCTGGTTTCTCATCTGAAATGATGGAGGATAGAAGGCAGTGGTATCGAATTGTTAAGATGCTAAAAGAATAAAAACTTCCTGAAAAGAATTTTCTATCCAGCAAAGTTGGCATTCAAAAATGTGGGAGAGTTAAAATATTCAGATATAAACAGAAATTAAGAAGATTTGTCAACAAGAAACCTGCCCTTCAAGAAATATTAAAAGGAGTTCTGCAGGTTGAAAGGAAAGAAATAGGAAAGAGAGGGTTGATGGACAGTGCACAAAAGAAGAATATTGGTAAGCATAACTAAATGATAAAAAAAGCAATAAAAAAGACATATGACATACATAAACGTTAAGAAACTATGGATAGTGTAAGTAATACTTTGACAGTCAGAACTGAATGTTAATGTATTAATCTCTCCAATCAAGAGAACAGATTGGTAGAATGGATAAGGAAATATGACCTCTCTATATGTTGTCTACAAGAAACTCACCTTAACCCAGGGATGCAAGGATGTAGAAAGTGAATGGTTGGAAAACAATCATACACACAAAAATTAACAAAAAAGGGGGAGAGTAGCTATACGAATATTGGACAAAATAGACTTTAAATGCAAAACTTTTGTAAGAGACAAAGAAGTACACTATATATAAATAAAATGGGCAATCTATCAAGAAGAAAGTACAATCGTAAACATTTATGCACCTAATCAGAGTGCCTCAAAATACATGATACAATCACTAGAAAAATAATTACTCTAATTTACCCCATAGTTTTATTCTGCCCTTATGTTTGTTCATTCCTCAGTCTTGAAGATTTGGGGATGGTGAGGCCCACGCTGCTTCCATTTGAGAGGGGCCTTAGATTCCTTGAAGCAGATGGGTGGAACTGTCTTGCTTGTGGTTGTAGATACTCTTGTTTTGGGGATGGGCATTGTCCATAATCATCCTTTTATTAGTTGTCCTGGGTGAGTCTGATAAAATGGAGGGCGGGTGTTGGCTGCAACTCTGCTGAGATTCAGGGCTCAATTGGCATATGAAGAGCCAGATGATTAAGTCTCTGGGTACCACAGAGGAACTTTGAGTCAATTGCTCTGTCACAGTGTGTGGTGTCCAGTCTTCATCCTTGAGTTCAGCAGTCTCAGGAATGACAGGGTCCAGCTGGCTGCCACTGACCATGACGTGAATGTAAGCTTTCCTCCTCAGGAACAGGGTGGGGCAGAACCTAGGGCTGAGTGAAACTCTTGATCAGAGCATTTGGATCACTGTGTCTCAGCTAAATTTCAGTTCCAGCTGGTCATGTCAGGGCTCATCCAGGCTTATTTCAACACCTACCCATGGATAGAGGTGGAGCAAATGGAAAGTAAATTAAAAAACAACAAAAAATACTCCCCTCACTAAGGTTGTGGTGATCAGCTGACCAAGGAGTGCCATCTGCTGGGCATTAAAGTGCATTTTCAGCAAAGCAAAATGAACAAAAAGAACAGCAACAAATGTTTTTAGAGTCTTTCCAGACTCTCTCCCCAAAGCCCTTCGGAATTGGTCTGTGCCCCATTCCCTAAGTGAGTTTTGATGAGTTAAACACAGACAACTCTAAAGATCTAGAATAAGTTGAAAGAAGAGCTTTAACACAGCGCCAATCAACAATAAAACTACAGGCAGGAGAAAGAAAATGATGATCATACTAAACTTATCAAGATAATAAGATGCCTAAATATCAGAAAAAGATAACAAGCCATACTAAGAAACAGGAAAATATGACCCAGTCAAAGGACAAATTAAAGAGTCAGAGGAGGCACAGGATTTAGCACAACTAATCAAAGATGTCAAACAAATCTCCTAAATCAATTCAAGGTGATGAAGGAGGAGGCAAAGGATATTAAGAAGATACTTGGTGAGCATTAGGACAATTTTGAAAACATGTAAAGAAAAATAGCAGAACTTACATTAATGAAAGTCACAATAGAAAAGATAAAAAATACACAAAAGTCATGCAACAGCAGATTTGAACAGGCAGAAGAAAGGATTGTCAAATTAGAAGATAAGGCATCTAAAATCTCGCAGATAGAAAACAAGTAGAGAAAAACATGGTAAAAAATTGAGTAAGATCTCACAAAATTCAATGAAAGCATGAAGTGCACAAACATGTGCACCATAGGTGTTCCAGAGGGAGAAGAGAAGGCAAAGAGTGCAAAGGTTCTAAGAGCAGGGAGAGGGAAATACGGGTGAAATATAAGGGTATTTTTGGGGACTAGGGAATTTTTCTGAAGGACATTACAATGACAGATAAGGGTCATTACATATCTTGCCATAACCTACAAAATTGTGCAGGAGAGAGTGTAAACTACAATGTAAGCTATAATCCATACTTAGTGGCAATGCTTTAAAATGTTTTCATCAATAGTAATAAATGCACCACACTAATGAAAGATGTTAATGTGGGAAAATGTGGGAGGTGTAGAAGCAGGGCATATGGGAATCCCCTATATTTTAATGTAACATTTATCTAATCTAAATATCTTTTAAAAATATATTTAAAAAATAATATATAGCTTTGAAAACTGAAAAAAAAGAGAGTGTTTGAATAAGTAATGCTGAAAATTTCCCAACTCTTATGAGGGATATGGATACACATGTTCATAAAGTTCCAAGACAGAAAAAAAAAAAACAGAAAAAAAAAATCCTTAAAGAACTACTTTGAGACAAATGTTAATCTGATTGACAAATGCCTAAGATGAAGAGAGAATTATGAAAACAGGAAGAGAAAACAATCTTTTACCTACAAGTGATGCCTGATAAGATTAAATTTTGATTGATCATTAGAAATAATGGAGGTGAGAAGGCAGTTGTACAACCTATTTAAGGTACTGAAAGAAAAACTGTCAGCCTAGAATTCTTTATCCAGCAAAATTTTCCTTCCAAAATGGAGACTTTAAAATATTCACAGATAAACAGAAATGGAGAGAATTCATAAATAAGACCTGCCTTAAAGGAAACAATAAAGGGAATTCCGCTTGCTGAAGGGAAAAAAAGAGGAGAGGGAGATTTGGAGGAGAGGGTAGAAATAAATAACCAGACCTAACAGACATACAAAGAACACTGCATCCTAAAACAGCAGGTTATTCATTCTTTCCAAGAGTTCATAGATCATTCTCTATAATAGACCACATGTTAGGTCGTAGAACAGGTGTCCATAAATTTAGGGTGATTTACATTATACAAAGCACTTTCTCTGACCACAAAAGAATGAAACAGGAAAACATTAATAGGCAGGGAACTGGAAAATTCACAAATATATGGAAGTTAAACAACACACTCTTCAACAATCAGTGGGTGAAGATGAAATTGCAAGAGAAATCAGTAAATAAATTGAGACTAATGAAAATGAGAACTTAACATACCAAACTAATGAAATGTAGTGAAGGCATTGCTGAGAGGGAAACTTTTAGCCCTAAATGTCTATATTTAAAAAGAAAAAAGATCTAAAATGAAAGACCTAACTGCACACCTTGAAGACAAGAAAAAGCAGCAAAATAATCCCAAAGCAAGCAGAAGCAAAAAAAAAAAA
>JAQZBX010041361.1:0-22374 GCA_029593785.1 Cabassous unicinctus
AAAAAAAAAAAAGGTTACAAAATAACCTGTACAACGTGCTCTCCCTTTTTTTGTTTTAAATGTATATATGTAAATATATGCATAGAAAAAGACTTTAAGGGGATAACCAAAAAGTTGTCAGTGATTATCTCTGGGTGGCAAGAGTATTGGTGATTTTCATTTAATTCCCAAATATTCTGCAATAAAAATGTATTACTTTTGTAATAAGCTTTTTAAAAACATTGACTTTTATTTAAATTCTGCATAGAAAGCAGGTCTCCAAAATGGCGTTCAGGAGCCTTTTTTTTTTTTTTTTTAAGTAATTCTTGCAGCCAGAAATTCCGGGACACTGTATATATGTGGGGGAGGGTCATCCTAATAGAGCTGGGATAGAAGGACATAAACTAACTGCTCTGGAGTCTACAGCAGCATCGCCTACCGCTTCCCATAAGCACTGCCTCATCTGTGAATCAAGAGATGGGGAAGTGATGTAGACTAGAAATAATAACAACAACATGTATAACAACTAACATTTATTAAACATGAAGTATTTTCCAGATTCCGAGCTAATTGCTCTACAGATATTTCATTTAATCCTCACAACAATCCTTCAACACAGGTGGTGTGATCTGTGATATATAGATAAATGAACAAACACGATGGTAAAGTAATTGACTTGGGCTCCCAGGTGGCCAGGTAAGATTACAGTCCCACGTGAGTCTGATTCCAGAGCCCCTAGCCCATCTCCACTGCTGAGGGGAAGTGGGATCATTTTCCCAAACCTACAGGCTCCCTTTCTGACATCACCACCCAGACCTCAATTCTCTTTGTGATTCAGCCTTGTATTATGTAGCCTGACTCCAGTGTGAAAGATTTGTGGCAATTGCATGATGTATGAGGTGCCATTTGTAAAAATATTATTTAGTGTAAAACATGATGTTTTTTCTCCTGATTTACAAGTTGGATTTATAAATCTGCACTTCACACTATCTGAGTTATATATCTTGCCTCTGATTTATAAAACTTGCCTGTAAATCTTCCCAGCAAAGTTTTGATTCAGAAATCATTATTTTAAGAATTAGATTTAGTTAAAAGATTCAACTGCTTTATAGGGGAGGCAATAGATTTACATAACTCCAACCGGAGCTTGCAGATCCTACAGCAGCTTTACAGGTCGTGCCCAGGAATTCCTAAAGAAAATGTTTTGATTAAAAGACATTCACTTCACACTTCAGCTACAAATGACTGATTTACACAGCAGAAGCCATACACTAATGAGCCATTTGATAAAACCCTACTTTCCTTTAATTCCAGACCCTGATTTATGTGCCTGATTGGGTTTTCTGTAATGTGACCTCTGCCAGACTCCTCTACCCCAGAGATGGTCTTGGGGAAAGGTCCAGGAGTTGGGGATGGTGAGAACAAAGAGTGGCACTGCCCTTTTGTTCTTGGTCCTCTTCCCTTGTTTCAAAGTAGCCAGAGCATGATACCGTCTTCCCCTGAGCAGGTGGGCTTTGAGGAAGGTCCATAAAATGCCTTTGCCTTGAGCGTGAATGTTGTTGGCTCACGCTGTCCCTGTTGCTCAAACGAAGAGGGATCGATCTAAAGTAGAAAGATGGTCACTCCAGCTCAGCCCAAAGCCCAAAGGGAATTGGGAACATATTTGATAAATACTTGCTGGCTGAATAAATCAGTGAACAAATGAATAAACTTTGTTTTGTTTTAAGAGCAAAGGATAAAAAGCAATGATTCAACAAATATCGTAAATGAAAGAAGAGGGGCAGGGTCTATAAGGACCTAGAGAGATGCTTGTCCTACCTGAATGGGGCTGCCATAGATCAGTGCCACCCCACCTGGTTGTGGTTATGTAGGATGGTTTGCCCAGTATCTCCAAATGTAGCTTTTCAAGAAAATCCCAAACTCCAGATTTTTAAATTAAATTCCCCAATTTGAAAATCATTTTTTGTTTGGGTATAATTTAAATGTATTAAAATCCATGCACTTTGAGTGTACAGGACAATGACTGTTGGCCAAAGTATACACACATGCAGCCATCACCTAAACCCAGACAGAGCATTTCTTTCTCACTAGAAACTTCCCCCTGTCCAATGAAGTCCCTCTTCACCCTCCCACCACTGTTCCAGACAACCACCGATCCACTTTCTACCCTTACAGATAAGTTTTGTTTGTTTTGGAATTGAATAGAAATGAATCACATGGAACCCATGCTTTTCTGTTCTGTTTCTTTTACTCAGCCTAATGTCTGTGAGATTCATCCCTATTTCTGTGTACACCAATAATTTTTTCCTTTGTATGGTTGAGTAGTATTCCATTGTATAGATGAATCACAATCATTTATTTATTCCCTGTTGGTGAGTGTACTAGTCTGCCAAACGGCTGCCAATGCAAAGGACCAGAAATCTGTTGGCTTTTATAAAGGGTATTTATTTGGGGTAAAAGCTTACAGTTACAAGGCTATAAAAAGTCCAACTCAAGGTTGCTTTCTCACCAAAGTCAGCTACCACATGTTGAAGCAAGGTGGTCGCTGATCTCTGGCTGGTCTCTGCCTTCCCTTCTGGGCTTCTTCTTTCTCTTGAGACTCCATGGGCCCAGCTTCTTCCTGATTTCAGCTGCAGGCTGGCATAGGGCTTCCTATACCAGTCTCTGCTGTTCTTTCCAATCTCAGCTGTAGGCTATCAGACAAAATGACTCATCTCTCCCTGGGGCTTCAGCTGTTTGAGCCTTCTTCTTTATGTCACATGGCAGAATCAAAAATGACAGAGCTCCTTCTTCCTGGGTGTCTGCCTGAGTGAATGTCCATTTATATCAGACCCAGCAAGGGGGCAGACATTCAACCTGAGCCACGCTCACTGATGTAGTCAAAGCAAAGGCCCTAATCTTAACAAGTAATCTAATCAAAGACATCTCAGCTAAATTTAATGCAATCAAAGGGTATCACAAGCAGAAGAATATATTAGTTTACAAACATAATACTTCTCTTTTTGGGATTCATAAAATAGTCTCAAACTGCTACAGTGGGCATTTGGGTTGTTTCCAGATTGGGGCAATTATGAATAAAGTTGCTCTGAACATTCCTGTACATGCCTTTTTATGGTCATATGTTTTCATTTCTCTCGGGTGGAAACCTAGGAATGGAACTGCTGAGTCATATAAGTATGTGTTTAACTTTATGAGAAGCTGCCAAACAGTTTGCAAAAGTGATTGCACCATTTTACTTGCCCCCTCTCCAGTAATATATAAGAGTTCCAGTTGCTCAACACACTTACCAATGCTTGGTATTGCTAATCTTTCTAATTTTAGTCATTTGGCCATTTTAGTCATAATTTTAGTCATTTAGATATAAAGTGGGATCTCATTTTAATTTGCATTTTCCTAATAACTAATGGTATTTAGCATCATTTCATGTGCTCATTGATTTGTAATCAATGTCACTCTTTCTTTGGCCAATTACAATCTTTTAAGTCCATCTGGTGAATCTTTTCTTTTCAAAGTTGTAAAGTTATTATAATTTTCAATTCTGCACTATCCATTTGGTTCTTTTTTATGGTTTATATTTCTCTGATCGAATTATTTTTCTTTCCACTTATTCAGATCATATTTTCCTTTAATTCTTTGAACATATTTCTTCTTTATAGTCTTTGTTTACTCTAAAATCTGAGCCACCTCACATTTAACTTCTATTGACTGCATTTTCCTTAACCATGTATCACACTTGCCTGTTTCTTTGTATGTCTAGTGAGGCTTGATTGAATACTGGACATTGTTGGATTCTATGTTCTAGTGATTTTGGATTCTGTTGTCTTCCCTTTAGTAATGTGAATATTGTTTTACTAAGTAGCTCAATTGCTGGAAGATCATCCAGAATTTATGTAGACTTGGTTTTATGCTTTGCTAATGAAGATCTAGGGAAAGTCCAAGTTTACTTCCCAAACCTCTCTAGTTTAGCAGGACTCAACTTCCAAACTCTCTGCCTTAAGGATCTTGTTGGTGTTTGAATTTAGACTTTGTTAGGGCAAGTCTAATGAAGTTCTTACTATAGGGCATGGCCTTTATACCTAACACACAAATTTTCTGATGACTCAATGGATGCTGTGGGTGTTATAAAGGTGCTAATGAGATCTCTTAATCAAGAATCCAACATCTACCACCACCTGCCAACACTACTCTTCCTCCATTACTACCCAACCTCTAGTTTCTCAGTTCTGCTCTCAACCCTATAGAAATTACTCTCTAGTAAGGAGTGAGTAGTGTTCTTCATGCATGTGCAGGCTGGCCCTCAGCCATGGACTCTGTGGGAACCAACATAGCTCTCTTCTCTCTGATGCTCCAAGGTGCATATTCCAATCACTTCACGTGACCCGAACTCTGATTTCTGCCTTCCCAGCTCAGCAGGCCTATCATGCTGTGCTCAGACATCAGCTTGCTGTGATTTGATTGCAACTTGTCCCCAGACAGAGGACTTGGTGAACATCGGGCTCACCACATGAACTGCTCTTCTCTCAGGGATCACTGTCTTTTGTCGGTTGTTGTGTGTTGCCTGAAAACAATTGTCATACATTGTGTCTAGTTTTATAGCTTTTAATGGCATGAGTTTCAGTATGATGCCAGTTACTTCTTCATGGCTAGAAATGGAAGTCTTCCATCTTTTAAATATTAGCAATGATTTTTTTTCAAAAAAATTAAACACCATACAAAGTCAAACACATAACAGCTCATGAGTCACCTGTTTGAGACTAGGCGCTTGTAGGAAATGTAGACCCTCAGGCTCTACCACAGACATACAGATTCAGAGTCTGTGATTTAACAAGATCCCCAGATGAGCTGTATGTTCATTAAAATTTGAAGACCTCTGGTAAAAAGTTTCTGCATTAGCTATCTAGTGTTCCCCAAACTGATGCTAGGAATACCCTGGAGTGCCTTCTAAAAACAGATTCCCAGGCACCATTCTGACCCACTGAGTCAAAATCACTATGGAAGAGATATGGGAAGCTGGATTTCTAATACACATCCTACCTAATTTTTATCATGGTGAGGTTTAAGGAATATTGAGAACTTCCATATACCTGTGAGGTTCATTGAGCCTATATGTTCCACTCCCATCACACGAGCTATGCTGTAATAGTACCTTGACTTGATTCCAAGTAGATAATTATTCAAAGGATTTCATCTCCCCCAAGGACCTTTTAGGCCACATTTTTAAAATGCCTTACTTCTCTGCTTCACCAGCTAGTGTTTTCCTCTCACAAATGGAAACTCTGGACTTCAAATCTTCAATATAAATTTGCATCTTCCAGAAAGCCCACCTAGAACAACCTCTCTGAAGCCTTCAATGGAAGTAGGGTACTTATATGGTTATCTTACTTTATATGAATTAGAAGAAGTACACTACTTTACATTTGTCACAACTGTTTTTTCTGTACTACACTTATAGGAACCACAATTCAAATTTCCTTATTTTATCTTAGCACAATTCCATGCTTGGTACCTAGTAGATTCCTAATTTGTTCTGGTAACTCAACCTATGATTATACTCTTACCCATTTGCAATCATCACTTAAAACAAGTTATGGCATTTTTGCCATAGTCAGTCATATCATCTATCCACACACCCCTGGATTAGGCTGTGGAGACTGGGTCCTAATATACCATATTAGGTATAATTTCATATATCCTAGAATGCCCTAAAGTTCCTGGGTCAGAGGGAAGTGAGCACCAGAGGCTGGAGTTACAGTGGAGATGGACTTGCTGCCTGCATATATGATGAGTCATCTCAAATAGCAGAAGCAAAGGTGATGGGGACAGAAGCAAGTCCACTCGACACAGGACACCTTCCTAGGGGTTTCCATGCCTCCCTGGCCAAGGTCAGGCTTGTTCAGATGATATGGGGGTATGGCTGACTTATGTTCATCCAGTAGTGGAAATGAGAGCTGAGTCTCCTCTCTGTGACCTTAAGAAGCTTATTTAACCTCGCTACTCTATTTTTCTCACCTGTGTAGGGAAACCTGATGTACCTATATGAAGCATGGCT
The DNA here is from genome assembly GCA_029593785.1 of Cabassous unicinctus. NCBI lineage: Eukaryota > Metazoa > Chordata > Mammalia > Cingulata > Chlamyphoridae > Cabassous > Cabassous unicinctus. The sequence goes on from JAQZBX010041361.1 coordinate 6,029, forward strand.
TTTTAAAAAATCTTATTGTGGTAATATATACAACACAAAATTTCCCTTTTGAACCATTTTTAACTGTAATATTCAGTAGTATTAATTACATTCAAAATATTGTGCTACCATTACCACCATTCATTACTAAAAATTTTTATCACCCCAAATAGATTGCTTAATGGGTACAGATTTTCTGTTTGGGGTGATGAAATCATTGACTTTTTTATGTGTGCAGGGGAGCAGCATACACATTGCTGGATAGCCTATCCTGGTGGTTGTCAGGTAGCTAGCAAAGCCTTGTTAAGTGTGCAAGGGGATTTTAGCCTTAAGTGACTGAAACATGTGCATACTTTTTGGCCCATAATTTCTCTCCATTTTTAGGTCTGTATTCCAAGGAAATAATTGGCAAAATAGTCAAATATTTGCATTAAGGGATATTATTTGAAACTTTAGTTAAAACAAAGACAAAATAGAATAAGTCAGAACCCAACATTAGGGGATTGCCTAAATTATTATTTACCCACATGATGGGAATATTATATAGTCATTTTAAATCTTATCAGGAAAATTTAGTGGCATTGGAAAATGTTCACAAGATAAAGAATAAAAATAGTCTATTAGTGGCATTGGAAAATGTTCACAAGATAAAGAATAAAAATAGTCTAAATAACTTCGTTGCATATGTACAACGTTTATATGGATAACATGTGGTTATCTCTGGGTGACAGTGTTGATTATGGGTGATTTAAAATTTTTTCTTCATCATAATTTTCCCTATTTTCCAATTGTGACAAGTAAATATAAAAGAAAAATACCTTATATTTTTAAAAATCTAGGAATTAGAGTCTGAAGGTCAGAGTTTAAGTCCAGGTTCCAACACTGGCTATGTCACCTTAAGCAAGAGTGATCTGCAAAGTGGAGTAAAACTTGTGTCACCTTTCTCAGCAGATAGATGAAGGGCAGAAATAAGACAATGTGCATGAGAGAACCCGGTGAGGAAGGTGGCAACAAGCTGGAGGGGCCATTGCTTTTATGGAGTGGACTAGGAAAAAAAAGAAGCTCTTCAGGTAAGAAATGTTGGTGTTAACAGCAGATTTCAGTTCTGCTCTACTTCCTCCTTCCCCACTTCAGATTAGACAATTAAAAAAAAATATTATGCAGAAGCTTCTTCTATCTAGTAGCAGGAGTACCCCTGTAGGTTAAAACCTGAGCTAGAGCTGAGAATTGTGCTGTAAGATGGGACTTCCAGATATGTGCAAATCATTGCTTCTGTACAATAAAGCTTAACAGAGGACCCCCAGCCAGCCACTTGCCCTGGCCAAGGGACAGATGGGGTCTCTGCTTATAGCCTAGTGCTTCAAGAGACCTGTAATTGCAAGAGTGCAGTCCCTTTTACTGAGGGACAGTGGCTACTCTCCCTTACGGGGTACACAAGGAGACACTCAACATTCATTGCGAATGGTGTGACATCCAGTGTAGTCAATTTGGAATGCATTTGAAATATTTATTTAACTGAAAAATGTGAATATCCAAAGACTTACCCATCCCACTTCTCTGCAGCAAGTCTAGGGAGATATTTGCATGTGTGCATGAGGTGGCTGTGTGTTCTTTTTAAGTACTGCATGATATCCCATACACTGAGCATATAACATAATGTCCGTACACTTCTCAAAATGATCTGCGATGAAGGAAATCAGTATCTACCGACATAGAAAGATCTCCAAGAGTTAAAATCATAAAGCAATTTATATAAAAATAAGTTAAAATATTACAATTCTAATTTTCTAAAAGCATAGAAAAGTGTCTGGAAACAATCATATTAAATTGATAATTGTGGTTAGATCTGAGGGACAAGGGGTAGTATGTGGAGGACAAAATATACCTTACCTGTATTTAAGGAGAAAAATTAAAAAATGTGATGGAAGTGCAATTGAAGCTGTAGGCCTCTTGAAAAAGTAGGCTTTCAGCAGATACCCCATCTGAACCTTGGTCAGGGCATTTGGCAGGTTAGGGACCCTATTTAGGCTTTATTTTAAAGAAGCAATGATGGACATGTATTACCTGTGTAATAAAATTTTATTTATAAGTAAAATTAAAATAGTTGACAAAAGAGAATTATGAGTAGCTGATATTGGAACAAATAAATTTAAACATATTGCAGACAATGGAAGCCAAGTTTCTCACTATTGGAGAATGGATCTACAATATCCATTGTAGAGAGGGGAAGAGAGAATGAACCCAGTGATGTTGGATTGGAATGGAAAGTATCAGTATGAAATCATGGCTTAAAAAAATGGGAAAGCAGGTGACATCATAGTTGGTGGCATAGGACATCTCTGCGAATGTTTCCCCTTAGAAACAGCTAAATAAAAGGTCAGATGCAACTCGCTTGGAACTCTGGAAGATCATAGAGACTGGAGGAAGGCTCCACAAATTTTTTAAAAATTGAGATTAAAAAAAAACAACAACACAGCACACACACACACAAAAGATAGGAGAAGAGCATGTGAACCTACCAGTATGGACTCCTCTGCCACAGTTGGTCCCACAGGATCTAAGAGACATAAAGTGGATTGCTTTGGCCCAGACTCCTCCTGCATGGTTGTTGACCAAAGAATCACTCATGACAGCAACTTAGAGTCCCACATTCAGGCATTGGGACCCAAGACCACATGGACCCTTGGAGGAGTTCTGGTGGTTGAAGTGCACATGCATACAAAACAACTCCCTGAAAATCAGAGAGACCCATGATGGAACTATCAACAACTTGTGTACACTTCTAGCCCAGTCCCTAAGTACTAGTCATCTAAACAAAAGATTGGGTGTTTTATAACACCGACCCCCTCTGGCTCCATGGGCTGAGACCCTTTAATACAGAAGTTACCAGAGGCAGAAAAGCTATACAAAAAGGGGAATCTGAACTGCTGTAAGTCAGGGTGGACCCAGAGCTAAAGCTGGAATGAAAAGGTGACCCAGAGTGTTGGAAAGGAGGTGAGCAAATCATAGCCACTGGGGAGGAAAACTTGTATAAAAACAAAGAAAACATCCCAAGGCTCCAAAGGGAGAAACAGAGGAAAGGAAATCCTCTCATGAAGGGAAACAGTCACACATAGGAAGGTAATGTTAAAAGTTATTACACATACCCAGAGCAGAGGTAGGTAGAGAAATACCTGAGGAAATCATAACTGTTAAACATGGGCTGCTTTAAAGATTCAGTATAAACTGGACCATGCATTGAGGAAGAGCCTGAAAACACAGCCAATCTACAGTAAAATCCTAAGCAAGAAGGACAAATGCTTCCAAAGTTAGCACATCAATACAATCAAATTCCCAGACATCGGCAATGATCACAAACTTTACAAGGAAACAGGAAGAGATGGCTCATTCCAGGGGAAAAATTAAGACATTAGAGGAAACATAGATAGAGGAACAACTGATCAAACATGTTCAGTCAAATCTCTTAAATCTGTTCAAGGAGCTAAAAAAAAATGTGGATAGAAATAAACTAAAATGTATATAAAACTAAAGGATATAAAGAAGGAATAAATATGATATATGCAGGAATAAAAAGAATTTTTAGAAAGTTTAAAAAGGATCATAACAGAACTTGTGTGGATGGAAAACACAATAATGGAGATTAAAAATACACCAGAGGCATCCAACAGCAGATTTGAATAGGCAGAAGAAAGAATCAGTGAGCCAGAAGATAGGAAAATTGAAATCATAGAGTCGGAAGAGTAAATAGAGAAAAGAATGAAAAAAAGTGAGCAGAGTGTAAAGGACCCAGGGACAACATGAAGCATACCAACATATGCATTTTTGAAGTCCCAGAAGGAGAGAAGAAAGAAAAAGGAGCAGAAAGAATATCTGAGGAAAAAATGGCCAAAAATTTCCCAAATCTTATTAAAGACAAATATACATGTCCAAGAAGTACAACAAACTCCACACAGGATAAATCCTAATGTAACTACTAAAAAAACACAGACTAATACAAAAGTCAAATGTCAAAGATAAAAAGAGTTCTAAAAGCAGCAATAGAAAAATGACTCATCACGTAAAAGATCCTTAATAATACTAAGTGTCAATTACTCATCAGAAATCATGGAGACAAGAAGGTATGACATATTTAAGGTAATGCAGAGGAAAAACTGCCAGCCAAAAATTCAGTGTCTGGTGAAATTGCCGAAAACTGAGGAGGAGTTTAAGACATTCACAGATAAACATAAACTACAAGAATTTGACACCAAGAGACCTGCTCTACAAGAAATGCTAAAGGGAGTTCAGGTTGAAAGGAAAGGATGGGACATATTAGCTTAGAGAGGTATGAAGTGGAGACTTCCAGTAAAGGTAATTACATAGGTAAATGCAAAACCTAAGAATATAGTATCCTCAGTATGTATTTCTATTCTTTATTTCCTATAAGATTTAGAATACAATTGAATAAGGAAAAAGCATATTTCTATTATGTACACAGAAAATACAAAGAGGTCATGTGTGACAAAAATCAAAAAGGAGGGTGGACAGAAGGGCATAGGAGCAGAGACCGGATATGCAACTGAAATTAAGGTGGTATCTTTTTGAGCTAGCAGGTTATAGATTTAGGCTAATACAAACCCCATGGTAACCAAAAGTAAATTATTAAAATATGGAAATGAGAAAGGAATCAATAAATTACATCACAAAAAGATCAAGTATACACAAGAGAAGACTGCAATAAAAGAAAAGAGGGACAAAATATATGTAAGATGTATAAGAAACAAAGGCCAAATTGGCCAAATTAAGTCCTACCTTATTGGTAATTGTACTGAAGGTCAATGGATTAAACCCATAAATCAAAAGACACAGATTGGCAAAATAGATAAAAAAGCTTGATCCAGTTATATGTTGTTTACAAGAAACTCATCTTAGATTCAAAGACACAAATAGATTGAAAGTGAATGGATGAAAAAAATATTCCATTTAAATAGTAACCAAAAGACAGGGGCAGCTATATTAATATCGGATAAAATAGACTTTAAGTGAAAAATTGTTAGAAGAGACAAAGAAAGACACTGTGTATTAATAAAAGGGCAAATCCACCAAGAATAAATAATCTTAAACACCTATGCAAATACCTCAGTGCCCCAAAAATACATGAGGCAAACATTAACAAAACTGAAGGGAGAAATAGAAACTTCTACAATAATAATTGGAGAGTTCAATAAACCACTTTCATCAATAGATAGAATATCTAGACAGAAGATCAATAAGGGCATAGAGAACCTGAACACAAACATGTACAGAGCACTGCACTTCAAAATAACAGAGAACACATTCTTCTCAAATGCACATGGATTATTTTCTAGGATAGACCAAAAACAATTCCACTAAAATGAAAAATATTGAAATTTCACAAAGCATCTTTCCTGACCACAAAAGAAGCTAGAAACCAATAACAGAGAGAGAAATGGAAAATCCACAAATATATGAAAGTTAAACTGCACACTCTTAAACAATCTACAGGTGAAAGAAGAACTTTTAAGGGAAATCAGGAAATATCTTGAGATGAATAAAAGCAAAAACAGAACATATCAAAACTAATGGGACACAGTGAAAGCAGTGCCCAGAGGGAAATTTATAGCTCTAAATGCTTACATTAAAAAAGAAGAGCTCAAATCACAGATCTAACCTCACACCTGGAGGAACTAAAAAAAGAAAAGCAAACTAAACACAAAGTGGCAGAAAGCAGGAAATAGCAAAGATTAGAGCAGAGATAAATGAAATAGAGAATGAAAAAACAATAGAAGAATCAACAACATCAGAAGTTGTTTATTTGAAAAGATGAGTAAAATCGACAAACCTTCAGCAAGAATGAAAAAGAAAAAAAGAGAGAAGATGCAAACAACTAAAACCTGGAATGAAAGGAGGGATAATACTAGCGAACCCACAGAAATGAATAAAGGACTATAAGAGGATAGTATGAACAAATGTATGCCAACAAATGAAATGAAATGGGCAAATTCCTAGAAGAACACAAACTTTTTACATTGACTCAAGAAGAAATAGAAGAGCTCAACAGACAAATAACAAGAGATTGAATCAGTAATCAAAAACCTCTGAACAAAGGAAAATTCAGGGCCAGATAGCTTCACTGATGAATTCTACCAAACATTCAAAGAGGAATTAACCCCAATACTGCTTAAATTCTTTCCAAAAAATTGAAGATGAGGGAATACTTTCCAATTCATTCTATGAGACCAGCATCACCCTAATACCAAAGCCAGAGTAAGCCAGATACAAACACGTAAATCTCATACACCCTAATACACCTAATACAAAAGCCAGATAAAGATATCTCAAGAAAAACAATGTCCTTCATGAATATAGAAGCAAAATCCTCAACAAAATACTATCAAACCAAATCCAACAGCACATTTATATATATATATATCATGATCAAGTGGGATTTATTCCAGGTATTAAAAGGTGGGTCAACTTAAGAAAATCAATTAATGTAACATACCACATTAAGAGAATGAAGGAAAAAAATGATCATTTCAATTGGCAAATAAAACGCATTTGACAAAATTCAGTACCACTTCTTGATTTTAAAAAAAAACTCAGAAAACTAGAAACTATGAATAGAAAGTGAGGTGGATTGAATTGTGTACCTCAGTTTGGGCATGTTATTAGTCCTTGTTCACATTCTGGTGAATGTAGATTGTAGATCCACTGTAAATAAGGTAGGTCACTTCAAGAAGTTGCTTCAGTGAAGGTGTGGCCCAACTGAATCAGGTTGGGCTTTAATACAGATTACTGGAGTCTTTAAGCAGAATAAAAGACATACAGAAGGAGAAGCCATGGGGAGCAACCAGAAGCTGGAAATCAATGGAATAGGAAGGAGAAAGGAGAAGACATCACCATGTGATTTGTCAAGTGATGGAAAAGCCAAGGAATCCCAACAATTGCTAGCCAGCCAAAAGGTATCAATCCCAGGAGCAAGCAAGCCTTCTAGCCTCTGAAACCATGAATCTACAAATTCCTGTTGTTAAGCCAAACCATGATATGTTATTTGTTTTAGCAGCTACGACACTAAAACAGAAGGAAACATCCTTAACATGATAAAGTTTATATATAAAAAATCCACATCTAACATCATACACAAAGGTGAAAGACTGAAAGTTTTCCCCCTAGGGCAGAAACAAGACAAGGATAACTCTGTCACCACTGCTATTCAACATCATCCTGGAAGTTCTAGCCAGAGCAATTAGGCAAGAAAAAAGAAATAAAAACATCCAACTTGAAAAGGAAGAAATAAAACTCTTCCTGTTTGCAGATGTCATAGTCCTATACATAGAAAATCCGGAAAAATCCACAACAAAGCTACTATAGCTAATAAATGGGTTCAGGAAAGTGGTGGGGTATAAGACAAATATGCAAAAATGAACAATATTTATATACAGTACAAATGAACACTACAAAGAGGAAATCAAGAAAAAATTCCATTTCTAACAGCAGTTAAAAGAATCAAATATCTAGGAATAAGTTTAACCAAGGATATAAAGTTCTTTTATAAAGAAAACCACAAAACATTGCTGAAAGAAATTAAAGAAGACCTAAATAAATGGAAAGACATTCTGTGTTCATCAGTTGGAAGCCTAAATATTGTCAATTTTACCCAAAGTGATATACAGATTCAATGTAATTCCAATCAACATCCTAACAGACTTCTTTGCAGAAATGGAAAAGCCAATGATCAAAATCATATGGAAGTGTAAACATCACTGAATAAACAAAACCATATTGAAAAAGAAGAATAAGATTGGAAGACTTATAATTTCTGATTTTAAAACTTATTACAAAGCTACAGTAATTAACAGTGTGGTACTGGCACAAGGACAGACATATAGACTCATGGAATCCAATTGAAAGTTCAGATATATAAACTCTTACTTCTATGGCCAACTAATTTCTGACAAGAGTGCCAAGTCCACTCATTGGAGAAAGAAATCTCTTCAACAAATAGTGCTGGGAAAACTGGATGTCCATATGCAAAAGAATGATGGTAGACCGCAACCTCACACTGTATTCAAATATTAACTCAAAATGGATCAAAGACCTAAACATAAGAACAAAAATTATAATACATCTAGAATAAAACATAAGGAAATATGTTCAGGACCTTCTGTTAGACAGTGGTTTCTTAGACTTTATACCAAAAGCATGAGCAACAAAAGAAAAAATAGATAAATAGGACTTCATCAAAATTAAAAACTTTTGTACGTCAAAGAACTTTATCAAGAAAATAAAAAGACAAGCTGCAGAATGGGAGAAAACATTTGGGAACCATATATCATATAAGGGAAGAAATCATACAACTCCACAATAAAAAGATAACAAACCCAGTTAAAAATGGGGAAAATAATTGAATAGACATTTCTTTAAAAAAGATATATAAATAGCCAATAAGCAAATGAAAAGATACTCAAAATCATTAGCATTTAGAGAAATGCAAATCAAAACCACAATGAGATACTATCTCAACCCCACAAGAAAGGCTGCTATTAAGAAAAAAAAACACAAAATAACAATGTTAGAGAGAATGTGGAAAAATAGAAACACTCGTTCATTGTCAGTAGGAATGTAAAATGGTATAGCCACAGTAGAAAATAGTTTGGAGATCCTCCAGTAAGTTAAGAATAGGCAATCCCACTTCTATGTAGATAGCCAAAAAACTCCAAAGCAGGGACTTGAACAGATATTTGCACACCAAGTACATAGAGGCAATATTCCCAGTTGCCAAAATGTGGAAACTACCCAAGTGTCTGTTAACAGATGAATGAATAAAAAATAAAATTGAATGTTATTCAGCCGAAAAAAAGAATGAAGTTCTAATGTATGCTACAACATGGATGAACCTTGAAGATATCATATTGAGTGCAATAAGCCAGACACAAAGGGGCAAATATTATATGATCTCACTTATATGAAATAAGAATAATATACAAATTCATAACATCAGAAACTAGAATACAGTTTACCAGGGACCGGGTGTGGGAGGGAAATGAAGAGCTAATATTTAACTGGCACTGAATTTCTGTTGGAGGTGATGGAAAACTTTTGACAAATGGATGATGGTGATGAAGGCACAACTTTGTGAGTGTAATCAACACCACTGAATTGTGTATTTCTAAAGCATTTAAAAGGGAAATTTTAAGTTGTATATGTTACCACAAAAAAGCCATAGAACTGTACAACACAGAGTGAACCCTAAGGTAAACATTGGACTAACTTTAATAACATGGTTATAATAATATTGTTTAATCAATTGTAACAAAGTACTACACTAATGCAAAATGTTAATAATAGGGAAAACTGGGGAAGCGGATGTAGCTCAAGTGATTGTGCTCCTGTCTACCATATAAGAGGTCCAGGGTTCGATTCCCGGGGCCTCCTGGTGAAAAGTAAGTTGCCCCACATGGTGAGCTGGCCCGAGCCGAGTGCTGGCCAGTACAAAGTGCTGGCCCATGCAGAGAGCTGGCACAGCAAGATGATGAAACATAAAGAGACACAGAAGAGTGACAATGAGAGGTGCAGCAGATTAGGGAGCTGAGGTGGTACAAGAGATTGAGCAGCCTCTCTCCACTCCAGAAGGTCCCAAGATCGGTTCCTGGTGCCGCCTAAAGAGAAGACAAGCAGACACAGAGAGCAGACAGTGAGGGCAAAACAATAGAGGGGGAGTGAGGGGGGAGAAATAAATAAATCTTTTTTAAAAAATAGGGAAAACTGTGTGCGTGAGAGGGAGGTATGTGGGAAATCTGTGTTTTCTATATATTTCTATATACCTACATCTGCTCTAATTCAAAAAATAAAAATGAGAGAGAGAAAGAGAGAGGAGAGTTATTGTGTATATGTACATATGCAGAGGGAGGAACTAGATGCAATAACAGCCCAGTAGCAATGGGGCTACACACATCTTGGTTTCTAAATGTCACTCTCCACTAAAAGGAACCAGAGCCCCTTGGAGAAATGGCGGATTCCAGGCCTAGGAGAGGGAAAGTACAAGATGAGCCTGGAACATCTTCTTATACAAAAAGCAAGGAATTGCTTAAAAAGTGATGGAGATATGTCAAAATGAAAAAGGTGCCAGCTTGTAGGAATTCCCACTAGGTAAACAGCCAAATCTGCCACCAGTTATAACTTTTTTTCTATTTTTTAACAAATCAATTTTATTGTTACATATTAATAAAGCATCAATCCATCCAAAGAGTACAATCAATGGTATCTGGTATAATCACATATTTGTATATTTATCAGCCCAATCATTCCATTTACAATTTTAAATCATTAAATGAAATAATAAAAATCCACAAGTCACATTGATATAAATGAATAAATGGGAAAGCTAGGAAAACCCTTCCTTAAGTAGAAAGACAATTAGTATATGTCAAAAGAAGAATAGAATTAGAAAAGTTACTTTTGGACAACCATCATCATAATAATTGAATCAGCCAAGTATCATCAATGGCTACTAATGCTAGTGAGTGAAAATTTGAGGAGTAACAGGATATTTATATAGTATCAATATATCACCCCATAAGATACTTAATTACAAAGGGAAAAAATTTAACATGGAAAACCCTGGCAACACCACTGTCACCAGGCAATCCAATGAACAAATGGATATCCTGTGCCTGCTGAGAGGTGCACTGAGAAGCACACGATGCCACTTCTTTGGTATTTCTGCCAAAAATTCATAACCTGAAAAATGCATAATCATGATACCACATCCCACAAGCCCCTCCTGAGGACAGTCTCCAAAGGAACTGACCTGTGGTCCTCAAAAATGTCAATGTCATGGAACGCAAAGTAAGACTGAGAAACCGCCCTCCACTGAAGGAGGCTAAAGAGACTGGAGGATCGAAGGCAGCTCACGAGCTGGGATTTTCTTTTGCTGTAGAGGACATTATTAGGACAATGCCAAATCTTAATAAGGTCTGTAGATTAAATAACAATTTGCATCAATATGAAATTCTGGATTTTTACATTTATTTTCTGATTCCTATGCTTAAGCAAGAGAATGTCTTTGCTTTTAGTAGATACACATTGAAGTATTTAGGGGTAAAAGAGTATTGTGTCTGCTCTTCATTCATTCTCAAATGGTTCATACAAATTAAAATGCAGGTGGATACACATAGCTCTATAGTTGGGTATGTGTATATTTGTGTATTTTGTATACAAATAGAGAGATATAGAGTGAAAGAGAGAGACAAAAACAGAGAGAAGAAAATCTGGCAAAATGTTAACAATTGGGGAATCTGATGAAGGGAATATGGGACTTCTTGCAACTTCTCTGTAAGCCTGAAATTACATAAGTAACAAAATTTAGAGGAAAAAAAAAAAGAGGTAGACAAAAACAACAGGCAACCAAGGACCTCAACCAAAGAAGAGGGGCAAACAGCCTGGAAATGTTGCAGAGAATCTGGGCAAACAAAATGCCCCAGGGGTAGTTCTGAATCCCGGCCAGGTGGAAGGTAGAGAACAGGACCTTCCTAAGCCTCGGGTTCTAAAACCAGGCTATTAATCCTAAATCATGGGGGCAGGGGAGATGGAGGGAGATGGCAAGTGGAGTGCCACGAGCACCGCACCAGGCCCCATACCTGCTCAATGAACAGGCATCCTGGCCAGTGCCCACTGGGCCACCACTAAAATATATCAGAGAAGTGAGGTCCTCAACAACTGCAGAAACAAAGCCAAGCAATGCGGATGGAGGTCAGCAGTCAGACCTGCCCGAAGAAGGGAAGTCAGTAGAAGCAGAAGAAGGGAAACTCATCCTAGAGAGCTTTCTCATGAAGGAAGTTACAGTCCTAAAACTATGCAAATTCTTCCGTGCTCTGAAAAATGCCATGCTCCCAGCCAGAAGCTGTAGGAAAACCAGGGTGTCACTGCATTAAAGGGCAGGCTATCCTGACCAATGCCTGGAATCCCTTGGTCTCTCCAGGGCCTTTTCTGGCTTTGGAAACTTTGAGAAATGAAATCGGGACAATCTCAGGCTGCTGTAGCCATTGGCACCAGTGGCAGGCCAGTGGGTTCCCTCGTTTGCCGGGCTCATCTGAGCTAAGCCTGGCACCATCCCCCAGGGCGGTGGCTTTCAAACTTCTCATACGCAAGCACTGCACTAAACACACCCATGCACATACACACCACACATATACACACTACACACCACACACATACTCACGACACACCACACACATACATACCACACACCACACACATACCACACACCACACACATACTTACTACACACCACACACATACACACTACACAGATACCACGCACCACACACACATTGTACACCACACATATACCGTACATACACATACACTATGCACCACATACACACTACACACCACACATACACACACTACACACCACACACATACTCACTACACACCACACACACACACACTATACACCACACACACTACACACCACACACACACACCATACCACACACATAGAGGTGCGACCCACACGCACACACACAGCCCCTCACACCCCACACCACAATATGCACATATATATGTATATGCATATAAATGTATATGATATGTGTATGTACATATGCATATGTGTATGTCCCATGTGCGCTGCATATGCATATCGTACGTATATAGACATTGATTTTGCATATATATAAGTGTATACATGTGTACACACACATATAGAAACTCTACAGAAATCCTTGATACACAGAGTAAAAGTAAGTTAAATTCCTCTGGCAGTTTAAATCTTTCTTTGGCAGGAAAATTTTCAGTGTTTGCAAAATCCCATTTTAGCGCCTCCATTGAGCCCTCTGACCACAGCACAGGGCTTGAGTGCTGGCAGGTCAGGGTAGAGGAGAGCCAAGAGGTGGGGCGGGCAAGCCAGGTCTCTGTCCCCTCCTGCCCTTGGCCCAGCCCCATTCCTCTGGACAATTCCCTAACCTCCTGAGCCCCAGCATCCTCATGGGAGAAATAAAGACAGCACTGTCCATCTTCTCGTGTCATCATGGAGATAACAGGCCATGCACAACATCTGAGAAGATACTCCACGGTCAATAGCTAGTAGCAACGACTGTGATGGTCCTTCTCACTAGCTTTCCAGGGAAGGCGCTCAGGTAACCATCCTCCCTGAAGTCCTGGTACCCTTGATCTCAGAGAAGAACTAGGACCTGCTCTGAGCCGTTACCAATCCAAGACATTTCCCGCTGCACACTCCAGCCACATGGTGCAGGCTCATGGCATGCTCGTTGAGCAAGGGCATGGAGGAGCATACCCAAATATTTTCGGAATCTTAAAGGCCCTGGAGGAAATTCTTCTAAGTTCTCTTAAAACATATATCTTCAAACACATATATGACATGGATTTCCTCCCGTAACTGCAGCAGACATTGTACTACCCTTGAGTCCAAATCATCTTTTCCCTTTTGTGTTGCAAAAATCTTCCCTGACAGCCAACAGAACATATTCGTCTTCTAATTGTTGGTTTACTGCTCTCAAATACTGGTGAATCTTCCCATCTCTAAGCCTTACCTGCTCATTCATTAGCGATCAAGTGTGGCTTTTTGGAACAATTATATTCTGTCCTACTGTCAGCTCTCTTCGTGCAGGTGGAGGATACATCCCGACTCCTTACATGGGATGTAAATGATTGCTGGCATACCAGCACCTGAAGAATGATTACACCCAGCGCACAGTTAAATAATGGATGCTTAGCACGGTGCATTGTAATAAGCAAGAGATATGAAATATCTACTATTCTAAGTGGAATATGCTAAGTGTTTTTTTTTTTAAAATAATAAAACCGTTTGGGGAAGACAGGCTATTCAATCATGGGCTCCAGAAGAGACACCCGTGTGTCAGCTCCTTTGTAGAACCCGGCACTGTCATCTCATCTGCAAAATGGGGACACTCATCGTGCACTGCATCATGTCGTGGGATTGCAGATGGCACACAGCAGGTGCCCAGTGAATGGGAGCAGCTGTTGTCATCTGAGGAGTTGCCGGGCTTGGCCAGGCCGGCAGGGGGCTGGGGCCGTTCATTCCTGGGGGAGAAACAACCAGAGCCCCCACCACCTGGCCTGTGTCTCTTTCAGTGCCTGACTGCAGGGAGGGGGCAGGTACGCTCCCTTCCATCAGGCAGCTGTAGTCAGGACCTGCTTTGGCACCAAATGCAATTGAAGATTCTGGGGGGTGGGGGAGAGATGGAATTAGGGTGGTGCTTGGAAGTTCTCTCCCCCTCCAAAGCCTTGCAGAAATGCAGCTTCCAGACCCTTCCCTGAGGTCCACATGTTAGAGGGCCCTTTTCTGGTTCTTGTCACAGGGAGAAGAGTCTCCAAGTCAAGGGGACACACCTGCCTTCTCCCCCTGTTTAGACCTTGCTCCTGGGACCTGGGACTTCACTTCCAGGGCTTCCACGGACCTCACCTCCATCCTCGTGAGCGTAAGTCACTCTTCACTCTGAGCTCAGCCCCGGAGAGGTTGTTCAGGAGGGGATGTGAGTGCAGCTTGGCCTAGTGGACTGAGTTGGCCACATACCTGTGCAAACACACCCAGGGGATATTGTGAGAAGAGAAGCCGGGGGTGGGCAGCTGGCAGCCTCCATTTATACTTTCTCCCTGGACCCCACAGGTGTCAAGGGTGGGCCTGTCCAGACCCTGTCTCTTCCTGGGTCAAAGCACAGCATTGGACCAGTTGAGCAGATTGAGCAGAGTAAGCCTCATGGATGGGAGAGGGAAGGTTCCTGCCCCTGGGTCCAGGGCATGGATGGGCAATGCAGAGACCCTGCTACAGCTCCACGGAGAAGACCCACACGAGATGACAGATGCCGAGGGTCTTTGGGGCTGGGAGACTTCTCTGTGCTGGGCCAGGTTCTTGGAGCATGCCCCTCACTCACTCCTTTACAAGGACCTTGGACAGGGCTAACAGCCTGGACTTCTGGACCATATGGCCTGGCTTGGGGATTTTTCTCGCTGAGTGACCTTGGCAAGGTACCTAACCTCTCTGTATCCCATTCTCTTCATCTTTTAAATAGGAAAAAGAGTAGTAACTAATTCCTAGAGAGGCTGGGGGATTGAGAGGAGAAATTCTAGCAAAGGGATTAGCTTCGTTCCTGACACATGTTGCTTTCTAATGCATTTTCACTCTTATTGCTAAGCTCTGTTGACAGATAATGAAGCAGGCTTCCAGGTGAAATGATTTCCTGGGAAGCAGCAGAGATGGGATGAGAACCCTGGTCTTTCCGATTCTTAAGCTGTTCTGTGTTGGGCTTCCAACCCACCTTCACCCACTCCTCCTTCTCCCATCATGAGTTCCTGGGTCTTTTCACCTCTCCAAAAGGTGCCTCTCTGGGCCTCTAGACCAGTTCCTCAGGGGTTCCCGAGCCAAGGCCACTAGAAGAAGCGGCTGCCATGCTGATGGAGAACGAATTCTACTTGCTCTTACGCCCAGTGCGCGGCAGGCTTCTCAGGCTCTGGAACCATATCTGCCATGCCATTCCACCCACCACAGCACTTTCCTGGGGCTCCTGCCCTCTTCAAGGTCTCTCCTCTGCTCTCCTGCACAAACCCACATTGATCCCCAGAGGAGGTGTGGGGCTTGGGTGGCTTCTCAAGTGCTGGAAGCTCATCTTGACCCTCGGCCCCTCTAAGCACATGGCAGAGCATGTGGGTGCTGGGGAAGCCTGTGGAAGTTTCTCTCCCTCTGTGCCTTGGTGTCTTCCTTAGTTTCCTATGACTGCCATAGCAAAGCACCATGGACTGGGTGGCTTAAAACAACAGACATTTGTCCTCTCACAGCTGTGGTGGCCAGAAGTCTGAAATCAAGGTGTCAGCAGGCTGCGTCCCTTGGAATGCTCATGGGACAATCTGGACCTAGTCTCTTCTAGGTTCTGGGGGCTGCAACATCCAATATCCGCCTCCTTACATATGACTTTCTCCTTTCCATGTCATCTTCCCTCTGTGTCTTTTATAAGGACACTTGGCATTGGATTTGGGGTTCACCCAGATATTCCAGGATGAGATCCGCATCCCAAACTCCTTAATTTAATACCTCTGTAAAGGCCCTTTTTCCAGATGAGGCTGCATGTGCAGGCTGCGGGAATGAGGTGTGCACAGATCTCTTGGGGGGCCAACAGGCGGCCCACGACACCATCTTCATCTAGAAAATGTGACGAATAATTGTGGTGGGATTGGACGTGATACTGTATATTAGCTGAGTGTCTAAAAATATTAACTATATTTATTATAGTTTCTCCTGCACATACAAGTCATTTAGGGGGGAAAACCTATAACTATGGCTCTTCATAAAGTCCTAGTGCACTTTAAGCATCAATTGCTCAGTT